>NDXZ01020958.1:0-10583 GCA_003055125.1 Paykullia maculata
TCTCTTTGTTTTAAAAACCACTTGTAAAGCATTTTTCCGTTCTCGGGTGCTCTTTCTGTTGTGCGTTCAAAATTTTTCAGTAATGTTCTTTCTTTATAATGCGATAAACCGAAAACTTATCCAATATATAATTTACACAAATTATTGAATATCTACTTTTGATTTTTTTTGTTTTAATCTGTAATTTTTGAGTAATCGTTGGCTTTAAAATATGTTGAACCTTTCCCACATTAAAATTGCATGTATTTACACAACAAATAACACATATAAACTGATAAAACGACACATCAGAAACACAAAAAAAATCTAATAAACAAAAAGACGGGGATTTCCATTATTGTAAGCATTGTAATCAAACTAAGAATAGATATTCCTGTTTAAACTAAAAAAAGCGGTAAAAGTCGTGAAAATAGAACCTTGTTTTTTGTAAACTGTCGCGATTATAGAACCTACAATGTTAAAAATTACACTGTCGCAATAAACGGGCCGTTACGATAATGGGTAGTCGCGAATACCGAGCGAGCACTGTATCTCGAAATTTTTGCTTATATCTCGTTAATTGTCGGATTTTGGTGATTTTCAATAGCAAGTATTTCGGGATCGTTTGATACCAATAACGTGTCCGTACGACATCGGGGGGCTGAGAAAAGTTGATTTCAACAGACTTACAGACGGACATGGCTATATCGACTTTCCTATTTATAAGGATCCCGAATATATATACTTTATACGGTCGCAAATGAATATTGAAGAAATTACAAACGGAATGACAAACTTATATATACCCTTATCACCTTAGGTGAAGGGTATAAAAATTTCAAAAGCGTTTAATCTAAAAATTAAATGGATTACGTCTGGATTTCAGCCACTAGTAAACAAAATTAAGTCTAATTAATTTTTATTTGTAAATATTTCTAAAGCAAAAACTAAAGTAATAAGTAAATATTTTTTACAGTGGCGGCACTTCAGTTTAAACAAAATGCACATATACGCATGTTGTTAAGTAAATTTATTACATTTTGAGTTTTTCATGCACAAAAAACATTAAGCAAAAAAATAAACAAAGTAAAAGTACGAAATTAATATGAAAAATTATTATCACATACTTGTAAAACATTTTTTTTTATAATATTCCAAAGTATTTTTTACATTACTAAATCTGTTAAATATAAGTTTTATGTACATGTTTTTGTGTTTGTTTATAAACAAACATTTTTTTAATGTTATTAACACAATTAAAACAAATTTATGCTCTAATGAACAAGTGCATACTGTTGGATGTGTTTTTGCTTTAGCCTATTGTCTAATTTCTTAAAAAAATATAATTAAAAAAATATAATTAAAAAAAAATTAATAAAGATAAAAACTTAAATTACGATATTATATCAACAACTGTTTGGGGTTTTCTAATAAAATTAAAGGAGTTAAAATAAAGAACATTTTTTACAATACAAGATATACACGAAGTATTTACTTTGGACCCTATTTCGACCACTCTTGTAAAAAATAAACTGTAAATTATATACAAAAATATTTACAAATGCAAATACAAATTTGTTTATAGACTTGGAAAACTGAAAAAATTATTTAAAATAATTATTAACAAAACTATAATCCAAAACCTTTTATCCCATCTCTTATCCCTTAATGGAATTAAAGACAATATAAGTAACTAACACTCCTACTATTAACAAAATAAAGGAGGAAAAAAATAGTAAACTTTGTAATATTTGACGCCAGATTGTTATACGAATTGTTGGCAACATACTTACTTACTTATGTATGTAGATACTTGCACGAAAATAATAAAAATCAGATATGAGAAAGTGTAATAGAGACATATGTTTGGAAATGAAATTCCATACATCATCTAAAGAAACCGACCACCAACCTGTTGACGACAAGTCAACGAACGGCACACTGACACACATTTTGAGAAGACTTTTTGCAAAATAGAGGCATGAAAAAAAGCGAAGTAAAAAAAATCATATTTCAATGAATGCGATGACAGTAAAAGGGTGAATTGAATAACGACAACAATAACAAACACTTTGTTTAAGTTTGCAGTTTTTCCCAATCTTTTTTATTTTTTATACAAACAAAAAAATAGGGGTTATTTTTCTAAAAAAAAACTCTTGAAAACTTTTTTAAAAACCAAATTTCTGGCCATTTTTTTAAGTAAAAATCCATTAAACCTTGTCTTCAGATTGGTCTATAAAAATATAATTTTTTTAAAACTTTCTATAAAAAAAATTATAGAGAAAATATATATTTAATGATTTTTAATAAAATTAAATTAAAATTTAATGTTAACCTCACCCACTGTCTGGAAGACAGAGAGAGAGCGCTAACGAGGCTCTGACGACCGACCTTGGGCGGGATGGTTAAATACCTACATACTTTTGCATACTGTTGGCAGCCCCAACACCAGGATCGGGCGCTATGGTCGAATAAGCCGTACGTCTTAAATATAAACCTTATTAATGAAACCAGAACAAGAATGAATACCAATAAACCCGATAAAACGTTGACGGAATTTAGCATGAAATTTAGGACAAGAATTTGAACATGGAATGTACGTACTCTTTTAATGGCCCTATGTTACCTCGAGGAGTAAAAAGAAACATATTTCTTTCAATAAAAAATTACTGATCAACAATTTTTTTTTATAAACGAAAAAAAAACTAAGTAGTCAAACATTTTTTTATATAATTTTTTTTTTTAATTTTCTATAAAAAAAATACTTAAAAAAGTATCTTGAAAAAATTGATTACATTTTCTTTACAAAAAAAGTATTTAAATAAAGTTATTAAAAGAATTTTCCATAAAAATAAACATTTCCGTTAAAAACTGATCTTAAATTATCTACAAAAAAGAAAAACTTAAAAAATACTGCCCAAAATAAAAACACCAACATTTTTATAATTATTATTGAAAATTAACTAGAATTTTCTTAAGCGAATAAATGTAATTTTTTAAAAAACAAAACAATTTTTATACATTTTTAAATGTTATTGACGAACTTTTAATTTGTTTTAAGACAATTATTTTTAATTTTATGCTGGCTCAAGTTCATTTAAATTTCTTAGAATGCCGAGTGGAATGCATTTTCGAAACCAGCTAAAACTTGAGCCAGAATAAAATTAAAAATAATTGTTTTAAAACAATTTTTTTTATAGAAAAAATCTTGAAGAGATAAATTGTATGTATAATGTTCCACATAAATGTTTTCAATAAATAAATGTTATTTTTTTAGATAAAATTTTAAAGTAAATATTTTCTATAAAAAAAGAGAATTTATTGCAAATGTTTGTCAAAGCAATTCTTTAAAAGAAAATTAAAAGAAAGTTTTTCTTGATGTTTCTAAAAATATTTAAATTTAAAAAAAAAATTATTTTAACTATGTATACACGTAAAGAAAAAAACACGTTTATGTTTTTGTGGTCACAGCAATTGTTTATGTAATACCCTTTGTGGGTATTTTCGAAAATATTTTTGTTTTCGTGTAAACAGAGAATAATTTACACTTTGAGAATCACTGTTCAATGTTGACTATGATGTTGTTGCTGATGACGAACAAAGACCTCTCATGCGTATCTATATATGGTTTATAAGCCTTTCAACAATTTCTATTACTAACTTACTGTATATTTTGCTTATAATTTAATTGTTGCCAATGTAAAGATATAGGGGCATACATTGGGACACTTGTGATATAAGAACTAATTATAGCAACAAAAATTTAACATCAAATAACATTTTATGTCATAATATATTTAACAATCAACAGTAATGTAATTTACAATTAAATAAAAAAATGTAGATTGAATTACTACAACAAAAACATCATACAAATGTATACAATTTTAGAAAGAAACTGATACATTTAAGAAAATAAAAAGATTTCAATTAAAGAAGTTCGCTGTTAATAAAAAGAATGTGATTTAAACTGAATTAAAAAAAAAAAATTATATTTTTACCTTAATATTTTACGCCCATTGAGTTGGTGGCATCTTGTGGAATTAATTTTAAAAGAATAGAAATTATATATTTTGTTGTTTGCACTAGGTTTGAAAATTAAACGATCAATAAATAAATTATTATTTTTTAATCTTATTAAATTTATTAAAACATTAAAGGACAAAAGTTTTAAGCTGTGATCACATTAGTCAAACATTTTACGAATAAGATTTAACCACTATTGAACATTGTTTAAATCTTATTGAATTTTTTTTTTAATTATTTGACCATGTTTGCATCTCAAAAACCCTTTTAAGAATAAATAGAGTAAGACATTTTTTTGATAAAAAATAATGGTTAAGCTTTTTTGGGCAAATACTTGACTAATGTGACCACAGCTTAAGACTTTCGTCCCTAAATATATATATTTTTAATTTGCCCGTATTGATTCAAAAGAGCTTATTTTAAAATTCAGGGTTTGTTTATTTTTATTTTTGGGCTTTCCAAAATCAAAAATACATACACAGAGGGAAAAACCCGTTCGAAAAACACCGAAATCGACACCATCCGTTGTCAAAAGTGAGCTAAGCACGTTTTTTCTTGATTCGACAACGGATGGTGTTATTTTTCTAACAACACCTGGTTCTTATTTCATAACAGCCGTTCTTCTTTTGACAACGCTTTGTTCTTATTTCGACATCAGCCGTTCTTGTTTAGACAACGCTTCGTTCTTCTTTCGACAACGAACGTTCTTGGTTTGACAACGCTTCGTTCTTATTTCGACAACCGTTCTTGTTTTGACAACGCTTTGTTCTTATTTCGATAACGAACGTTTTTGTTTTGACAACGCTTGGTTCTTATTTCGATAACGAACGTTCTTGATTGATGAACAGGTCGTTCACAACTTGACAACGTCTGATATTTTTAGATTGTCGTTCTCGATTTGACAACATTTGGTATTTTTTATTATTTCGTTCTTAGTTTGACAACATTTGGTCTTAAATTTGTGAACGGATGTTCTCGAAAAAGTGAGAACGCTTCGTTCACAATTTGACACCAGCCGTGCATAGTTTTAGAATGTCTTTTTTTCCTCTGTGTACATATATTATGAAGCAAACTTTCCAGACATATTCAATCGACTTTTTTGAAACATACATATACTAAGAAACGTAAAACTTCGTTTCAAAAACTTTATGCAATAAAAAACAAATTTGGATTTAATTTTCTGTTGTAACTGTTAACAACAAATTTTTTATTTTTTCTTTTGCTAATTAATTCATTTTACTATAAATATTGTACAACAACAATCTCAACAAGGTCATAACAATTTAGATAAAAACCATTTAAATAATTATTGTTTATTATGTAATTATTCCAATTACATGTTATCATTATCGACAATAAACACAGATTAATAATAAGTCGTCCCATTTATTGATCTTGTCAGTAGTTTCTGGATTAATTTAGCTTTTTATTGATTTTTTTCAATTCTAATTCAGTTTTTCGAAGTATATCTATTAAAAAATATTATTTTTATACATTTATATGTATGTACATATGTGTATATGTAGGTATTTTGTATTTTGAAACCACATTTCAAATAGTCCAAGAACATTGCTTAATCGACTTTTCTACTCATAAGGATACAGAGCTTTGTGGGGTCGCAAATGATTATTATAGAAATTACAAAAGGAAAGAAAAATATATATACAGTGAAGGACTAAAGTCTACATACAACCACATTTTTGCTTCTTTTTTAAAAAACATGAGTTAAAACGAAAAACTAAAAATTCAGTTTTGTTTCAAATTTGATTTAATTCATAAAAATATAAAAAGTTGATTACTTTTTTACTTCATAGGAAAAAAATTGCTAAAAAGTAAAAAAAATGGTTTGACAAAAATCTACGAGTTTGGGGGCATTGATAAAACAAATCAATGCCTTTTCCGGAGTCACTACCTTCGACGCGCCTGTCAATGCTGTCCTTAATGATTTGGCAACTCTGGTTTGGCTTTGTCGAACTTTACGTTCCAAAAATTCTCGATAGGCTTGAAATCTAAACCTTGTGGACAAATATTAAGTTACCTGGAAGGATAATATAGATACAATTCCTTAACAAATGGTACAGTATGCTTGTTGAAAAATCTAACCCTCCCCAGAATCGAAGAATTCCACAGATGGCTTCAAATTTTGTTCTAATATACTTTATCGTTTATATCGGTGCATAGTTCCCTCAAAAAATACCATCTTTCCAACACCAGATGCTGCTATAACTCCCTAAACCATAACGCTAGGTTTAGGGAGTTATAGCCGTGCTTGACAGATAGTATGAAATTTTTGGTCTGCACAGCTGCATTTATTTTTCTTCATATTTTAGTGTTGTCATCAGTTTCGAATATATTGAACTTTGATTCATCAGTAAATAAAATTTAGGCCAAGCATACTAACTGGAGACGTGAGCAATACGATCGGATAATTTTGGGGCACCAATTCGCAAATTTTTCATTGACTTTATTGAAGATGAAACTCAGGTCCCTCCTAAAAAGCCTCTTTGGACGGCCTGTTCCCGCTTTGTTTTCAGAAGACCCAGTCACATCATTTTTTTTACCTATTTGCAAATTTTTACTTAAGAGGCAAAGAAAATAATCTGCTTTTTATATTTTTATAAATAAAATTTAATTTTGCTTTTAAAGCGATACATATATTTACTCGTTTATGTTAAAAAAATATTTTTTTAACTTAAAACATGTTTTTGAATTCTTTGGCTTCGAACCCTTCTGTATAAAGAAAGCTGTTTGAAGGTTTTTCCATTTTAAAGTTTAATATTCCTTTTTTTTTTGTTAAGACCGGATGTGTACACAAATACACAACAATTAAGTTTTTTTTAAAGAAATATGTACTTATATTGGAGAACTAAGAAAAATAAATGGAAGTTTCGTATTGCATCATGTCTTAGAAAGGAGTTTGCGGGTTCAAAGTCAGCAATATGGCAAATTCAAACGATCTGAACAGATATGACGTTGAGTTCTAAACACTTTTAAACTGAGACTTTTGACCCTCTTATTTTAAATTCTTTTGTTTATTTCGTATTTTTATCAATATTTGTTCCCCTGAATTCCTACGTGTTACATAAAACCGTAAAAGCCATAACAATATCTGTTCTTTAACTTTAGCGAAATGTGTTTAAATGACAACGTCAAAATTAGCGAATTTTTTGAGATTCCTTAATCCCATGCAGCATTAGTTTTTTTGTTACAGCCAACACATAAATACATCCTACTTGCTATTGGAATTAAACTTGAAATGTTTTATATCACATGTTTTTTTATTTAACTGTTAATTTAAATAAACTATTGCAATTTTTTTTACTTTAATACTAAAATTTTTAACGGGTTTCGGTTTCGCCCTAGAAAAGTGACTTTGGTCGGGCACAACAATATTTTTTTTTGTTGTGTTTACTCCACTTTTTTATTAAACAAATATTCTATAGATGCAAAAATATTTTAAATTATAAAACAGAAAACAGTTGCTCTAAACATTTGTTAATAGAAAACAAACGAAAAGACACTTATTTGCTTTGGGTATTATTTAACAAATTAAGAAATGAAAATAAACTTGTCTATAAAAACCACAAATTTAAAATTTACTTCAAATTTTAGAATCTCTTTAATTTCTCGATTTAATTTAAAATGTTGTGCAAAAAATTACTTTCCGTTTCCGTCGCCATATTATGTCTAATGCCCAAACAATCGCAAGTAACAGGAAGATATCATTTTATTAATAACAAAGTATGTCCCAATACTCAAGACACCGTCTTTGCAAGCGATGGTGAAAATTGCTTTTTGTTTCCTAATTTATGTTTAATGAAAAAACAAAACTATGAACGTCGACAAGCCAATAAACCAGGTAATATTTTAATAGATTTGGTAAATAAAACATTAAAAAAATATCTTTTATAGTGTTACATATTACTTCTAAGGATATTTGTCAAGCCCAATGTCCTCAATGTGGTAACGAGATAAATGAGATGTGTGGTAAATATAATGGTTGGTATATAATGTTTTCTAATGAGTGTAAACTACGAAATATGGCCTGTTTTCATGGAAGACGTAAGTAACGCATTTTCTTTTGTTTGGCAGCAAAATATTATAATAATAACAATTGGTTTTTATTTTTTTATTTCTTTTATAGCCATCAATAAGGTTCCCACTAGTGAATGTTTCAAGCGTAGCTGGAACTTTTAAAAATTCGGGAAAACATTGTTATGTTGAACAAATAAAATAAAAGTTAATTTATCCAATTTAATAAAAAACGTCACACCAATTTATTAATTACTTTATTAATCGATTTACAACATGATGACTGCTCGCGAACTTAACAATTAGTGGCTTATATGTTATTATGGAAAAGGTGAGGCGTCACACATACCATGATGCAAGTAGTCTGTTTAGCAATATAAGTGAATTGGATCATGTGCAATTGACGACTATTTGGTTACAAATTGTCGCAATGCATTCAGTATTTTTACCCAGAAACATGAAATTGAATAGGTATGCAATTTCAACGCATGTTTCTATTTCCCTGTTGCTGACATGCTAAATGTATGAATCATTCATGGCCATTGTAGGATAACGTTTACTTTAACTCGATTATAATTTATTTACTGCTTAAGTAAATAGTTTTAGTTTTTTACGTTTTTTATTATAAATAAAATAAGTGCATGTATGATGTCCTTCTAACAATACACAGACTACTCGTAATATTCCTTTGAAATTTCAAGAAATATATACTTTTTAATTCTTTTATGATTCTAAGATAACACTGCCGTTAATAAAAACTATGTGGACTATATGGATTTTGATGCGCTGAACTCAAATCCGTTGTCGGTTTTTTTTCCATCAGATCGGGATTTTTTTTATGGGCGTGGCAAATTTTTTCCCCTAAATTAGTCAGGTACGGAGACATATTTCATCCTAACTCGAGAACCAGTCATCCGATTTTCAAAAGTAAAACACCAGAAGATGTGTAACAAAGTTGTATTTATTTTAGTTGAATAGAATTTTTCTCTATCTCTAATCGTTTTGGAATTATTCAGAAATTAATGGAGAAAAAAAGTTTTTTCGTTCAAAATTCGTAATATTTTTCAATTTAAGAATGGAATTAAAAAATATATAAAGCAAATATTCAACATTTTGCACTTTTTTCAGAGAGCTACTTATCTTAAAAATAAAAAAGCCATAAACCATAAAAATCGGGTAAAATATGTAGATTTTATTGTCAATTTACCGCAGGTACCCAATATTGACCAAATATGTGTAATGCAGCAAACAACGTGTTTTACTTTTGAAAATCGGATGACTGGTTCTCGAGTTAGGATGAAATATGTCTCTGTACCTGACTAATTTAGGGGAAAACATTTGCCACGCCCATAAAAAAAAATCCCGATCTGATGGAAAAAAACCGACAACGGATTTGAGTTCAGCGCATCAAAATTCATATCGTCCACATAGTTTTATTTAATGGAGGATTTTGCTGCTGAGCAGTGTAATTTGTCTGTTAATAACACGATATAACTTGAATGAAATGACCTAAAGCGATAAAGGTATTGAAATTGGGCGGATCGGCCCATCAGAAGAAAAAAGTTGTGCATCTTAATGCAAAAAAAAGGTTGTTGTTTGTAAATTAGTGCGGTGTTATGTCTGTGTATGCCTATTTGGCATCAAAAAATGCAGATTGAATTACATCAAAAACATTTATGTATAAAATTTTAGGATTTAAGAAAATAAAATTATTTCAATAAAAGAAAAAACAGCAATTCGCTGTTAATAAAAAAAATATTTTTAAAACTGAATTAAAACAAGTAAGAGCGCTATATTTGGCTGTGCCAAATCTTATATACCCTTCACCATGTGTGGCCAAATGATCCAAATAGTATAATTTTTTTCAAATACATTTGTAGTTTATTTCAAAGCTGCAAAACAATAATATTTTTGTCAGAAAAAAAAATATTTTTTTGTGGGAAAAAAACGAGGCAGTCGTTCTTTTTTTGCTTATATCTTAGCCGGTTATTGATGGATCTTGCCAGTTTTCAATACCGATTTTCTCGAAAGCATTTCCTAAAGTTTGATACCACATACAACCCTGGGTGACCTATGGGAGATACGAAAACTTGATTTCAACATACACACGGACATAGCTTAATCGACTTCCCTATATCTAAGGCCAGGGCCACGCAATGAGCGGCAAAGCGGTGAGCGGCAAAAAATTAAAACATATGGAATACTACTGAAGTGGACACGCAATGAGCGGCATTTCTGCGTGGCCACTTCAGTACTATTCCATATGTTTTAATTTTTTGCCGCTCATTGCGTGGCCCTGGCCTAAGGATTCAAAATGAATATTGTAGAAATTACAAACGGAATTACAAACCTATATATACCCTTACCCCATATGTGAAGGGTATAAGAAAAGTTGCATTTTTATCCTGATTTGTGTTTCTTCATATTTCACCCACATCGAGTTGGTATCTTGTGGAATTAATTGCAAACGAAAAGAAAAAAAAAATATTTTCCTTAAGAACTTTGTAAATTAAAACAAGTAAGAGCGCTATATTTGGCGGTGCCAA
>NDXZ01020965.1:0-13675 GCA_003055125.1 Paykullia maculata
TTTCCGTTCGAATCGAAATGCAGAATAGGGGTGATTATTATCTCTGAAAGTTGCTCCATTTTTCTTTCAACAGAAGAAACTGGAGAAATTCGTAGACGACAGAGGATTTTAACAACACAACAAAATCAGCTAGATGTGAATAAATGTTGTTAAGTTGGCATCACTGGAGTAATTTTAAAATATACTAAATATACTAAATATACTAAATATTTCAAAACATTTTGTGTTTAAATATAGAAAATTTTAGAAATCTATCTGTCTTATTCTAGCAAATCTCTTTTTCTCTTACTTCATTTTAAAACTTGGACAAACCACATTCTCCACAAACTGCTTTACGATCGAAGCAACAGGAAATTCATATAAGGACCCCTTATAAAGACTTAGTAGAGAATATAACACGATAAATGTCAAGTTGGATTTCATATGAATAATTGGAGACATTTGACAAAACATTTAACGTCCAATTTGTAAAACAAGCAAACAATTTAAAAAACTTTTTAAACATAATAATTAATGGTAAACAAGATTATACCATAATTCGGTTAAAGACTTCATTTAGTGTAAACAAAGCAGCATTAAGATTTCAACTTTACGACTAAACAGCTTGAAAAGTTTCTTATACTGGCTTAAGATGTTTTGTCAGGTGTCCACAGATATTTATGTACTTATGTTGATTCTGCTTAAAAAACACTTTGGTTTTTTTTTCTTTTGAAAATTTAAAGAAGGTTTATTTATGTTTGCTTCCTACATTAAACTGTCAGCTGCTTTGGAATACAACTAACAATTTGGATTATACAAAAAATCAATAAAATAATCTTGTTTAATGTAAATTTCATGATAAATACTTGTAAAACTGTTTAAAGTTATTTGGTATTTTGAAAATAAAATTCAAACATTTTAATTTCATCACTTGTGCAAGTGACAGCTGTCAAAATATTTTAAGTTTTTCGGTTGTTACATGTATGTATGTATGTAAATGTTATATGCCTTTAAGCAAATCATGTTTAAAGTTTTTGTTTTGGTCATTTATTATTTATTTTAGAACCACAATTCGGCTTTAGATTTAAATGTTGACGTTTACTTTATTTGAAACTTTAATAAATATTTTTTAAATTAAAAAAAAATTTCATAAAATAAAGAATTTTTATATTAAATCAATTTGCATAAAAGTTTTCGTATTTATTTAAGAAAAAAGAAATTTGTAAAATAAAATGTAAAATTAAAAACAAACTAAATTTGTATTCTTTTTTTGATAAATGTCTTTAAGTATTGCACAAGTTTTTAGTTCACATCAGTGTTACCAGAATCACAAATCAAATTTACGCAGTCAAGACTACAAAATTTTTTAAAATTTTAAGATGAGAATTAAAAAACTATATCTTTTTTATGAGGTTTTAATCTAATATTACCAACAGAATGGCAAAAATATCACCCGTCATGTCTCCTTATCGTAATTATTTCCAGCAACGGCGAAGCAAAAAGGAAGGTGGAGAATTTCTAAGAGAGATGTTTTAGTTTCGGGATACAGTATGGCACCCTTTATAGAGCGTGTTGGGTATCAAATACGAAAATTGTAACCTGCTGGTGCTTCTGTGATGAGAAATACTTATATTTCTAAATTATTTGTTGCCACCTACCCTTATAACTTAAGCTTTAGGGTAAAGTGACATACGACCATGGCTATTCTCTAAACACCACTATCAAAGTGTATTAAAGATAATTCTTAAGCCTTTTCGAAAAACAATGTAGTTAAACAGTTACTAAAATGACAGAGTATAGGTGTTTTTCAAGCAGAAAGTTGAATTTTTTAAAGGTTCTAAATAACGTATATATATAAGTATATGGTTTTTGAAAGTTAGCATGAAAGCCTCTTCAACTGCTTAGAAAAGAACTCCACTGCTTCTGATTTTTACATAGTTAGTTACAGTAAAGCGTACATATGTAAAGGGTGATCTTTTAAGCTTTTGCGAATCTTACAAATCCCCAAAAATTACATTGATGTGGGTAAAATTACACATTATATAGTGTGTTGTTGTTATGTGTATGCTTAACACACATACACACAAGTGAAAGTATGTAAAGGGTGATTTTTTAAGCGTAGTTTTTTTTAAATCTAATAAAACACTCAAATTTGCATCATATATTCAAAATTTTTATTGGAATCGATAAATTGGTCTTTGCCATTTACTTTTTAAAAATAACTTAATGTAAATGTTGCCCGCGGCTCCGGTTCAAATGGTCCATTCGTAAGGTCCAATTTTGCACCACTTTTTCGAGCATTTCGGCCTGGTTGTTAATTGTGTCCAAACTACATCTGTGAAAGTGAAAAGTGTTCAGAATACTCTGCCATTTCTTCATGGAGAAACTCCCAAACGAGCAACGACTGCAAATCGTTGAAATTTATTATCAAAATTCGTGCTCTGTGAGAAAGGTCCATCGTTCGTTAAGAACTTTTTATGAAATGGCCCTGTAAGTTGGCCGCCAAGATCATGTGATTTGACGCCTCTTGACTATTTCTTGTGGAATTATGTGAAGTCGTTGGTCTATGTGGACAAGCTAAACGCGATTGAAGCCTTAGAGTATAACATAACACGTGTTATTCATGCAATACAGGCCGAAATGCTCGAAAAAGTGATGCAAAATTGGACCTTACGAATGGACCATTTGAACCGGAGCCGCGGGAAACATTTACATGAAGTTATTTTTAAAAAGTAAATGGCAAAGACCAATATATCGATTCCAATAAAAATTTTGAATATATGATGCAAATTTGAGTGTTTTATTAGATTTAAAAAAAACTACGCTTAAAAAATCACCCTTTACATACTTTCACTTGTGTGTATGTGTGTTAAGCATACACATAACAACAACACACTATGTCATGTGTAATTTTACCCACATCAAGTAAATAAATATATTCTAAATTCTTAAAGATATGAAAGTCGATTTAGCCATGTCCATCTGTTGAAATCAACTTTTCGCATCCCCCTGATGTCTTACGGACCATTAACTGGTATCAAACTATCAGATCCAATTAAAAAAAATCAAAATCAAGTGATTTATGTTTAGTTTGGCATTTCAACATGAATAGACTGACGCCTGAACAATGCTTCCAAATTATGCAAATTAAATTGAAAAACATGGTTCTCTCTGAAATACGTATCGCGCACTACGTCTATTTTAAGGTCAACATAATCGTCCTCATCTTTTGGTTGAATGGATAAGTCAATAAACAAAACTGCCGTTTTTGGAGTGATGATAATCCTCAAGTGTATGTTGAGGCACCGTTACTTCCAGAAAAACTGACTGTTTGGTGTGTTTTATGGGCTGGTGGAATTATTGGTCCGTACTTTTTTAAAAACGATGCTGGTCAGAACGTTACAGTCAATGGTGACCGCTATAAAGCAATGATTACTGACTTTTTCGTTCATCAATTGAGCGTTTCGGACCCGTAAACTGGCCTCCAAGATCGTGAAGAACAACATTCGCCGCGTTATTGCCAATATACGGCCACAAATGTTGGAAAAAGTCATCGAAAATTTGACCTCCTGATTAGACTACATTCGAGCCAGCCGTGACGGTCATATGCCAGAAGTCATACTTAAATTATAATGGCAGAAGATTTTCTTTCGAATAAAGTTTATTTCATGTCAATTTAAAAAAATTCATCTTTGTTTTCTTCCATTTCAAAGTTCTATAATAAACACCCTTTACATACACATATACGTAAGTAAATACACTTCTTATTACATACATATCTACACGTAGTGAAGGATACATAAGATTTGACACAGCCGAATAAAGCGCTCTTACTTGTTTTTTTATTTTATTTTTATGCCTGAGATTTTTAGAATGACAAACAATTTTTTTTTTCGTTTAAAGTTCTTTTGTTTTATATTTCATTAATTAAAGGAAATCTCATACAAAAAACTTGTTTCATTTTTATCTCAAGCGTAAATAGCCCCCTTTGCCAGTTTCTTTTTGCTGCTTGTTAAAAAACAAAAAAAGACAACTGTGCCAGCAAATGAGACAACTGCAACAAACGGCACAAACAAATGACTTTTAGCATTTTATTTACAAATAAAGTTCCATAACATGTCTTTTTTTTTGTCACCATTTAATTTTCAATGTCAATGTCAATGTCAAGTTTAAGGCTGTCATGGCAATTGTTATTGTTCTGGTTGTTTCTTGTTGTGGTACCTTAAATACACTCACAGTTTTTTTTAAGCGTTTTCTGTTTCGTTCTGCTGCCTGACATTTAAGTGGAATTGAATTGAATTTATTTATTTGTTTTTTTTTCTTGTATTTATTTAAAATCTTGTACCTTTGAGTGCTTTTTAGTTTATCAGTGGTTGTTGTTTTGTTTATCTTGTAAGTGATTTTAATATATATTTCTGTGTATGTATGTAGCATGTCGGTTGGCTTACATGTTTTCTTACCTCAAGTGCTTATGAATGTACTTAGTCCAAAAATAAAATTTAATTGTTTTTAATGTTTATTTTTAATTCTTTCCAGAATTTGTTAAGTGATTTCGATATAGGTACTTATGTAATTAATTGATTTTAAATTTGTACTTGTGTGTATTAATGAAATTAACGTTAGTCCCGATAAGACAAATAGTAAATCAATAGATTAAAAATCATGTTATTAGGTAGAGGTTTGCTTGATTTAGTTGTAGAATATATATAAAAATATAACCCTAGGATCTAAGTTTACTATATGAAATTTTTTTTGTATAAATGTGTTTCTATAAAATGTAAATTTTTTTTCCAAAAATTACCATTTTATAGAAATTTGTTTAATAATATTAATTAAAACGTTAACCAGCTGTTCATTTTAACATTTTTAATGTTTCTATTAATTTAATTATTCCCTCTACCCCCTTATATTTAACAGATATACATACATACATACATATGTATGTATGTATATATATTTTCAAAAACTCTCCCCTTATTTTAGGCAACAAATGTTATTATATTCCAACAACCTTAGGGTATGCATTTAAAATAACAATTTAATTTATACATTTAATAAATTTTAAATTATTACTTTGGAAATTCAAACAAATTTTTTTTTTAAATTTGATTTTTTGCTTTTAGCGTTTATTGTGTATAATTTAATAATTATTTGAAAAATGTTTTATTTACAAACATTTTTCGGCTCCTATGAGAAAATGCCAAATGATATTTTATTTAATTTTAAAAACAAAAACAAAAAGAACAATTTTGCCGTTAATATAATAAAAGCTACAGTTTTTTTTTATTCTCTACCGAATTAATAGCTATTTATTATGTAATTAAGAAGACAACAATGATGTTGAAGTCGATAGCGGGAAAAATCGTGACTTGTATTTGTCTTGTAGCAATTGTTATGAATTTAAAAATAACAACATTAAAACAAATACAAATTGTCTCAATTGTGTTAATTTTTTTTTTAAATACCCTACTCAACTATAGGTGGCAAAGGTAATATGCTTTTGTGATTTCATACTGATTTGCTTAGAATAACTTTTCTTTAGTCACATGAATATGAATTTGGCTGTCATCCATATAAAATGTGTCTGAAAAAAATAGCTATAAAAACGTGAATTATAATCGGTCTTGATTTAAATGGTTAAGTCGAACTTAAACTTTAATTATCGAAATAAAATAGAATTCAACAAAAATTTTTCTTTTGTTTGGGCTAGTTAAAATTAGGAAGTTGCAGTTTTTTGTTTATATCTCAGTTATTTTTTTGGCCGATTTCACAGAATTTTAATAGCAAACTTTTAAAGACGCTGGATGAGCTTGGCCAAGAAGGGAGGCTGATTTTGGCTTATATCTGCATCATTAATGTTCCAATTTTAATAGATTTTAGAATATAAATTTTAAAAACGTTGAGTGTAGAAAATTTATTTTTTATTGAAATATCTTTGGGCTATAACTTTAAATTGAGGACCTGTGAAAGGAAATTGCTCTAGAAATATTTTTGAAAATCCAACTTACACATAATAATTTTATAGAAATGAACGAAATATATTTTGGTTAAAGTTAAAAAACAAAAGCAGTTGGAACTATAGCAATTGACTAAAAATACTTTCATCAAGAAAAGTAATTTATGGGTATATTGGTCCAAATAATTTTTTAAAGTTTTTTGATATTCCCAGCTTTTTGATTTTTTGTTGTTGTTGCAATCCGATTGCAGGTTGCACAAAGCCGACGCGAATCATATTACATTTTGTTAACAGCCTTATCCAATTACTGCAGAAAAAAAGTAAGATTTTTTTCTTTTGGGACTTTTGGGACACCCTATATTTCTTATACAGTGCACTCTCACTAAACGCAACTAATAAAAAATTTTGGCCGCTACGAGTCTTAAATTTTTAGGGCGCTAATTCTCTTTTACGGTTTAATTTGAAAAAAAAGTAAATTAAGTAAATTTTATTACACATTTAAATCATTTATTTTTAAAAAACTGATTAATTTTATTAAAAAAACATAAAAACACTATAAATAAATAAAAAATACACATTCCAATGCACAACCTATATACAGATTTGAATATGTAAATCAATCAAAAAAGTCTAAAATTTTTGACTGTGTTTTATTACATGAAATACTTTTCTGCACTGCAATTTCACGAATATTTCGAAGAAACATAATATCTTTGAAGTCTATTCTATTTTCCTCGGCCCATTGAAGATAAATGTTAAAAGAATCAATTGCATTCTGAGATTTGATTTTGGGAAACGCTGGAGTAGTGTCAACATTTTCGATCTCGTCTTCGCTTTCAATTTTGAAATATGTATATGTATAAAAAAATATGTAAATAAAAATGACAATTTTATGAATTTGGGAGAAAAGTTTCGATGACAAAGGTTTTGTTTTGAAAATTTGCCGTAACTGAGTCAACAATGCAAACAATTTCGAGTTGCAATTATCGAGGAGTTGCGCCTATCGAGGGTTGCGTTAAGCGAGGGGGCACTGTTTATTGAACTTAATAATTTTTTAATTTTTTTTAAAACAAAATGAGTTTTTTTTTTGTTTATTTCATTGTGCATTTTTATATGTGTCGTCTTTAAAATAATACACATTTGTTAAAATAAAATAATATGACAAAAAAAGGAAAACTTAAGTTCATATACATGACCTACATCTTCCAATAGCGGGTTGTTAACTTTTGTGTTGCGTGAAATCAAGAGTCTTTAAAAAAAAGAAAAACAACAATTTGTTAAGCAAAATAATAACAATTTTGTTGAATTTTGCAACAGATTTAATAACATGTTTAAAAAGATTTATTATAAATATTTTATGTTTAATAAAATATGTTTAATAAAATAAACACTAAAAAAATCGATAACACTTTTTTCATTATATAATTAATTTTCTTTTTATAAAAAAAATTTTTATTAAAAAAAAAATTTATTAAAAAGATATCAAATTTCCATAAAGTAAATTTAATCATTTTTATTTCCAATACTGTTTGACTATTTTTGTCTTACAGCCAAACCTTAATCAGCGCGCTAAGCGTTGTGTAGCTGTCAAAAATTTTCATGCCCACACAAATTGTATGAAGCAAACCGAAATAGCGCGGCGTCAGCGCCTTACAATTGAAAAATCCGATATTGACAGCGCGTTGGGTTTTGTTATTATTGAAAATTAATGCCATTTTTATATCAATCTAGACTTCAAATTTAGCGATGTTCTCACTATTTCATTTTTATTTGGTTAAATTTCGTTTAAAAGTTAACATTACTGTTTATGACACAATTTTACGCTCTTATTTAGGTAGGTCACTTCGGCGTAAACACTAGACGCCAGTAAACGCAACGCTTTACGCTCTAATTTAGGTTAGACTGTTAAATAGATTTTACCAGATTTTTTCCCTATTATGGAAAGTTTTTGATAAATGATTTTAGTTATACATAATAAACTTAATAAATTTAATATATTCTTTAATTAATCGAAGAATTTTGTTGGATTTTTTTTTTTTTAGAACACATTATACGAATTAACTTATGCACAGATCACTTAATAATCATATCAATTGATGAAAAATATTTTGTAACAATTTATTTTAAAAGATCTATTTAAAAATATCTTTCATATTTGTTCATCTACATTTATTTCTTTTCCTTCACTCTTAAAGCTATAATTAAATTATTATGTCGTCTCTTCAACTCGTGTCTATGAATTTTTATCTTTTTTTTTTTTAATATATTATAATTCATTCGACACGCTTTTAGCAGCGCTTAGCCACAAATTTTTCATAGCTATCACTTTGTGTTTTGAAGAAAAAGATCAAAGCCGCCAGAAGCAGATTATGAATCACTAATACCAACCACAAGTTAAAAAAACTTAACGCCTTTGTTACGTTACACTTCAAAGTACCTTTATTTAATTGTTGCCTTTTTAAAGGTGTAAATAATTGAAAAAAAGATCTTCATAAGCATTAAATTATATTTATACATATTACATACGTATATACATATGTATGTGTATATAAAGTAGATGATCATATGTATAGAAGATCTTTTAACGTTGCTTATACACGTGTCTACTTATATTCGTTTGTAAGGATTAAACACAACTGACATAATGGGATTTTAATAATAACTGCTGTCGACAAACAGATCATAATTTATCATAACCACAACGATTATAATGATAATACTTATAATGATTATAATAATAATGATGACGATTATAAATATAATAAAATTAAATTAAGTTAAAGTTGCTGACGCTAAAAAACTATACTATACAAGTTAAATGCTACATTTAGTCAATCCGAATCTTAAATACGTTCCACTTATCTAAAAAAAATTTACAAGATGTACACAAATCACAAAAACCATTTTATTTATTTGTAATGTGCTTACTTAATACATAACGACAATCATGTAGCTTATTGTTGTAATTTGTAAAGTCTATCTCGTTTGTTGCTTATATGTATATCAGCTGTTTATAGGTAGGCTTTTCTAATACTATGACATTACATTTAACCCCTCTAATGGCAGAATAGACACCGCTAGTTTAGCTAACCAATTGATAGAGACTCCAAATATGTATGTTAACTAGCAGAGGTTGGCAAACTAATATTGCATTAATTACAAACAAAATGATATAAAGGGAGAAGTAGATCCGTTATAGTCGCTTAATAAAAAATAAAAAAATACAAAAATTTAAATAAATCAAACTTATGAAAACAATAAAACTGTTTGTAATTATTTTTTAAATTCCTGTGCACACATGTGAGCGTCAAAACTGTCTGCATGTGCATACACTTGGGTATCATTAGCATGCGCATGCTAAAGGGGAAATAAATATGTAAAAGACTAATAAGGAATGTACCATCATCCAATTTTCGTTCACTTCATTATTTGGTTTAAAGTGAAAACTGATATGGTTTTTAACTGATTATTTTTATTCGCAATTAAACAATTTTTCACAATTAGTATTGAACAACTGTGCACAGCATTTTTGGTCTTACGTTGTTATTTTCGGCGGATTAAGCCAAACTTCTATTGGCTCCTTTAAAAAAATAAGGTCTTTTATATTTTCCAAAGTAATTGATTCATGAAGTATGTGACGATTTTTCCTTCCCCAGGGAGTTTTTCTTATTGACTGTAATGATAAAATAATTATAAAGCTCATCAATAATAAATTAGTTCGCACAAGCATTGTCACAATTAACATTAGAATCTCGCTTAATAAGGTGTTTATTGTATAAAAAACAATTTATTTCCAATTTTTAATGGTAAGAGTTACAAAAATTTCCCGAGAGTATATTTAATAAAAATTTTTTAATTTCCGATATTATTTTGGTAGCACATAAACATAATAACCTCTTTCTCCCTTACTTTAATGAAACAGTGGCTTAAATGACAATCACTGCCACTAACTGCAAATTATAATTAATTTTAAGTCTAAAATTGCAATTATAAACTCAGAAAAAACTTGTAAGTTAAAGTTTAGAGACGTCAAGAACAAATTCTGCGTTCTGTCTGTTTAATGCAGCCCCCTATAAAATACCAAGCCATGTGAAAATAGCACCAACAACAGAGGTGTCTCTGCTAGCTAAACATAATACTAAAACGATTTTAATGTTTTTGTTTTAATCTAAGATTTTTATTTAATTTTTTTAACCATATTGTTATATTATTTATTCCCTTAACCCTTTAGCATCTAAGTTACGCTTTTTTTGTATCATGTTTTACTGGGTTATAGTCACGTTAGAACTGTCAGTATCATATTCCTTTTCCCGTTTGTCGTACTCACATTTAACACCCCCCCTGCATTTGGATTTATTTTTTTTAAAGAAATTTTATTGACAGAAATTTTCTCACGCAAACAGCACCCCAGCTACTATGTACGTGGAGTGATAATAAAGACGTTTTATTTATATCTTCATTTTGATAACTTTTGTTGGTTCACATCTAAGACAACATTTAAAGTTCATTAAAGCTTGCTGGTATCAACAGAGTGTGTCTCTTTGTGGCTTTTGTCTTGTTTGACAAAGGTCTTAATTGTTGCTTTTTTTTTGCACACTACGGACCTGTTTTCACGTAAAGCCATTAAAATGTTTTCTTCTGCGTGTTAACATACAAACATACATATGTATGTGTCGTTTATGAGTTTATAAAAATATTTTTGGATTTTTTTATTGTGTGTTTTTTCATCTTCTTTAAACAGACAAACATACATATGTATATACATATAACATGCGTCTGTGCTATGCTTTTCAGATCAAGATTTATTTTTATTTCGTTGATGAAATAATTCAAGTGGTAAATTACTTAAGGAACTCTTTTTCGTTTTTTATTGTACTCATAGCCATATTCCAGCAGCCTAAAGCTGTTCTTGAGTTTTATTTAATTTTTTTAGGCGATTTTTTTTCCTATTGTCTTGTAGTTTTAAAGGAAAATAAACATTAAACAACAAACATGTAGTAAAATAATAAAAAAAGAAAATAAAATGTGAAGAACACAATATCTGCAGACATGTGTTGAAATAAATTCAATGGAAATTCACATTAAATGTCAGTTTTCAACACAATTTTCTGAAGGTGAAAAAGAATTCATGACATCTATAGGAAAAAGTACAAAAATGTACATTTGATGATTTTCGTGTCATCGAAAAAGGCGTGGGGAAAGATGGTAATTTTAACAAGGACAGAAGGTAGTGAGGTGAAGTTGTGAAGTTTAATGATTATAACAGAAAAAATTTAAATAGTTTTAAAAGATGCTTAATTTAAAACACTGCAGTGGCCAAGAGTTGATTCCTGATACCTTAAGTGGGTTAAAACGTTACACTGCACGCAAAGAAAAAACATGAATGAATATGGTCACGGTAATATGATCACAGACAATTTTAAATTTCTATGATTATTACAATCGTTATATGATTGTCATAATCATAATATGGTTGTAGTCAGATTTTACGTCAATACTATGATCAAAATGTATGATGGTTTCAGATTATGGTTATGAAACCATCTTACATTTTTATTTTTTATGATTATCCGAAACATATTTATAGTTTGGACAAATATATAATGATTCTTGCCATCATATATATGATCGTGGTATTGACGTAAAATATGACAACAACCATATTATGATTATGACAATCATATAACGATTGTAATAATAATAGCATTTTAAAATTGTCTGTGATCATATTACCGTGACCATATTCATTCATGTTTTTTCTTTGCGTGTGTGTCTTGACGAGCCAAAAATTTGTTTAGGCAAGGATATAAACTCGGCACAATAATACAAAACTATGAACACTTTTTTTTTTAATGAATTTTATATGTTTTGTAAAGAAAAAAACCGAGAAAAATATTTTACTCTATTTTTTACGAAAACGAAAATGTCAAGTTCAATTCAAATAAACAACAGCAGTCAACACGAGTCGTATTCATGCTTAAGAAGATATTTATTTAATGGCGAAACAGAATGATAACTTATAAAGACGCAATTTAAAAAGAAAACATAAGCAATTGCTTCACTATAAAAAATTATGACAACATTTTTTCTCCAAGCTTTTTGGAAATGTTCGTTAACAATTTTAAAAACTAATAGGTTTTCGCTTATGGCTTGATGGTTTGTAATACCAATTTTGTTCTAAATGTTTATAATATTTTGCTTGGGTCTGTGCAACATCTGGAAGCATTTTTTACTTAATTATTTTCTGAAAAGTCTATAAAAAATATATGCTTCAAACTTTTGCTAAAAATAAGAAAAATGTTTGTTCGCAAAATAAATAGAAAAAAAAAACAGTTGATTAGCAAAGGTCTGTAACAATCACTTTTATTGGCGACAGCTGGTGGAGAAAAGTTTGAAGGTTTTGTGTGCTTCTTTGCTAAAATATAGTCAGCTCTATACAGTTGTCTACAGCACAGTTATCTGCTGTTATACATACAGGGCACCGATGCCAGCTCTAAAGCTGTCTTAGAGCTAAATATAATCCCTTGAAAAGTAGGTTGACCTATCACCATATTTTTCGAGTATTCTAGAGACCTTACCTATTTAAGTTATTTTACATTTATATAAAATATATTTTGCCGTGTGGTCTAGCGGACTAAGAAATTCTGTTAACACTGTTAATATGTTAAGTGTTAAGCTACAAGAACAAATAACGTTAACTATCCTCAATTACCTTAAAAAAATTGTCTTGATTCAGAATTGATTTACATATGTGTATCTTTGTAAAATTCAATTTATATATAAAAAAGAAAATCTTAATGAAATTGTGTTTATCTTTTAATAAAACTAGATGTTTTTATCTATAACATAAATTTATCTTGTGTAGACCCAATATGAAATGGTTTTGCTTCTTGAGCAAAATAATTAATACAACTATTTTTTTAATTAAATATAATGTTTAGCAAACTATTTAGTAAATCAAAATTTATTTTAAAACAGCAAAAACTGTAGATATAACTTCACCTTTACCTGGCTGCCTCCACTGCCTTAACTGTGAGAATTCGTTAAACACTAAACTAAATGACAGTTTATAACTAGAAAAACTAAACAACTATAAAAATGTAAAAATCATAGAAAAGTTTCTTTAAAAAAATAATTTTAAATTGCGATTTATTTATTTGATATTTAATTACTAAATTTGTTAATGTAGCATTAGACATTTGAAAGTCACACCAAATGAAGTAATTTTAATGCTATTGCTGATGTGCAAATTTAGTGTAATATGCAAAATCAGCAAAGTAATAAAATATCCCACAATAATATTATTTAAATATAAAAAATGACACTAATTTCAGGTGGTTTCTATATGACCGAATATGTTGAGAAACAAAATGAGAAAAAAAAACTTTTAAGGCACTTGTATTGCCAAGTGTCTGTGAGAACCTCGAAAATAATTAAGTAAGAGATTGATGCAATTTTTGAGAATCTTAGTTTCAGATGCAATTATATCTTATTACATCATTTGCTGATGATTAAGTGAATAATTTAAATACTTAACAATGATTGTAAATTATATTTGAAATACTTACTATTATAAATGAAATGACTTTGCAATTTAAAGTAAATTTTGAAAAGTACCTGAAATAAAATTAAAAAATTAAAATTTATTAATTATTATTAAAGAATTTACAAAAAAAATATTTGTGTTTATTTAACAAGGTGGAACAAAACTAGTAAGAGCGTTATATTCGGCTATACCGA
>NDXZ01020967.1:0-17600 GCA_003055125.1 Paykullia maculata
CTTCTTTCTTTCTTCTTTTAAAGTCCAAAACTTGTTTTCATTTACGCTGCCACCTGCCTCTCAACACTTTTACACTAAAAACGCTCCCAATTTTATGATTCCGTTTTTACAAACATGTCACACGATGATTACAAAACTAAAAACCTAGAAGACATTGGCACGGACGGACATAGAAACAGTCATTTATTATCCAAAAACCATAAAAGTGTAAAAAAATAAATTCCCAAATTAACCATAAATTTGGCAGTAAAGAAAAATTCCTCACGGATAAAGTTAAAATGTTCAAACAATTTTGTTTCAACATTTTTGTTGTCAAAGTAATTATGTAAATGGAATTGATTTTTTTTAAATAAATTTTTCACAAATCGATTTACTTGGAAAAAATGTTAATTAATTATTAGCAAAAATATTAAGAAGATAGATACTTTTGACAACTTAAAAATTGTAATTGTTTATTTTATTACTGGTTTTATTGTCAAAGTTAAATTGTTAAATTGCAACACAAAAACAAAAAACTTTGCAACATTTTCTTAAATCAGTTGCTTTTTTATTACAAAATATTTAAAGCGATTGTTAAGTAAATATTTTATTTTAAAGCTAAAAACGCTTGATTAGAATTAACTATGTTTAAGTGTTTAAATATATCGCATATAATACAAATTATTATTAAATGTATTTATTAAAATATTCTAGTTTTTTGACCTTTTTAATATTATTTTCACGAATTAATTGTTTAAGCTTGAGGTCTGTTTTTTTAATAAATAGTTTTTATTTAAATTATATTTTCCTTTTTAATATTTCGCCACTCGTTTGTGTGGCATCGTCAGGAATTTATAATTGGTTTTAATATTTGATATTTCAAATTAAAATTATAGTTTGAAATATCAAATATTAAAACCAGTTATAAATTGCTGACGATGCCTCACAACGGAGGCATCTTTTTGCATATCTATACAAAAATGGATGTGATTATTATATATATTTTGCAATTAAATGCAGAACTACAAATCATTGAAACGGCAACGCTTAAAATTTTACTGATAAAAGTTTATGTTCTACGTTGTATTTTTTCGAATATATTTAATAATCACATCCTTATAACTTCAGAAAAATATTTGTTTAATTACTTTTATGTAAATTTTTTTTTTCAGAGACATTTATTTTAATTAAAAAGATTTTTTTTAATATTACTTATGCAAAATTAAGTGAAAATACACCATTCCCATTTAGTCTGGCTTCTTAAATAGCATTAAAATGTTTTATTCATTATTAATATTTTTATCACGGCAGACATTTTTTTCATAAAATATGGCGGCTACATTGTGTGTATCATGTATTATCAACCGAACACATTTCAACTAAAAACGAATAAAAGTCGCTTTTTTTGGAAAATATAGGACCAAATATGTACATTATACGACTTGCCAATTACTATTGCCTAAAAGTATGTTGCACATATTTCGTCGGAAGGATGACGGTTGTTTGGCGACCATAAATAACGTCGCTACGACGTTGCAAGTTGACTAAAAGCAACGAGTCATTGTATGACCTCGCTACGTAGTCGTATTTATTAAAAATCTAGCGACCAGAAAAACATCGAAAGTGAATAAAATCTGACTGAATTACTGATACTGGAAAGATTTCCTTCCGAATTCGACCATTCATTGAAGCGAGAATTATTGCAAAAGAAATTTTTAAATTTTCTATAAAAAAATATATTAAAAAAAAAACAAATTTTAATGCATTTTCTGCTTAAACAAATCAAAAAATATTTAAGAAAATTTCCGAGAGTTTTTTTTATTTAATTTACAAAAGTTTATTATTGATATTAACTAATAAAACCAAACCCATAGAATTGTTTATGTAACCAATTGCTAGAAACCGACTTTTGCGACATAAACAGAAAGAAATAGGCTTAGAAGCTAGAAATAGAAAATACAATATTGCAACAAATTACCTCTTGATAAATCAATGAACTAAAAAAAGAAAATACCCAAAAATTTGGGTATTAAATCCTTCAGGCTAACCGCAATGGCACTTGAGCTTTAGCCACAACAAAATCCTGATTGAGACAAATAAGTGTGCTTTTTTTGAAAGGTGCACGAATATTTGATCATGTTAGCAATGGGTTTTATTATCTTTGATTGAATTGAAAATACAGAGATCGCACAAGGGCTATCACATAATTTTAAGCCATCACCTTTCTTTTCTCAAGGCAGCTACTTTAGCTTTTTTCCATTTAACAGTAAAAATAGAACATTTAACATTTTCTATTAACATTTTCTTTAAATTTGTTAATTATTAGAAAAAAATGTTTATAAGGTTTTGATGTATTTTAATGGTTTCTAAAACTAAAAAAAATTAAATAAATAATATAAACAAATTTATTTTTAAAGATTTTATGACAACTGCACATAAACACACATATGTGAATGTGAATGTAGATATTATGTATAACATATTTACATACATACATACATAGATAATAGCCTCGTTTAATGCAGGTGTCACAATTTTTAATGCAGCACTCATTTATTTGAAATAACTATTGAACCGCTAAACCTATTAAATTTTAATAATTTTTATCGCAGCTAAAGTAAAACGATTTCAACGCTTTTTATTACAGCAAATAGCTGTCATAAAAATTAAAATTAAAAATTATAAAAAAAAAATCGACCCTCATAAAAATTTGTCTCTAATTGTAATGCAAATATTTGTTATGCCAACATATATACATATTTATGGATGTATAACAGGCGGAAAGAGATACTCGTGTAGACAGATGATGACACATGTAAACAAAACGATTTGTTTGTTTAAACAAAACAAATGGTAAAACATGTTTATTTGTAAATAAATATTTCGGTATGAACTAAATGTTTATCTAAATTATTTAATTGGATATTGAAACTAATCGATATTAGGTCACAGTTTTTAAATACACTTTAAATACAAAAAGACGACACAAAAAAATTAAGGCCATTTGTTTAAAAGTTTAGCGTTTTTTTTTTAAATTTTTAAAATTATTAAATTAAACTTTCAAATTTATGCACTTTAACAAATAACCTTAACTATGCCAAGCCTAGCATTTCTTATTACCCTCAATAGACTTAAAAGGGGAATGTGTGAAGGACGGCTTTGTTCCTTCACACATTAATATGCAGATATTTGTAAAAGAATTTAAAATCAACTTTTCAGTAGTTTTTCTTTTCATCATCGAATTTTTTGAAACCAGAAACATTTACTGCTTTTAAATGACACTGCATTGCATTATTTAAATTTGTTTCTTTTCATATTCAAATGCGTGACAAAAAAAAATAAAACGTTTTTAAAGACCCCTTTTAGTGTTTTTAATTTGGTTTTCTATTCTTTTTAATTCATTCACATAAAATTGATAACAAAAATGCTGGAAATGACCTGTAGACTTTTATAAAATAAATTTTATGTGTTTTTTTCGAAATCTTTTTTGTTTTTCAAGCACTGGCAGTTCTTTACATTGAATTTAAAAAAGAAGTTTCTTTTTTAAAAATAATCAAACAAACATTTTTATGTTCTTCTGCATTGTATTTAACATAAGTTGTTGTTGTTGTTGTTGTTGTTGGAATATTGTGTATTTTAGTCATATTTATGTGACAGTTATTTGATTAAAGAAACAAAAACCATTTGTAAACTGTGTCTGTTGTAAGCGTTTCTGGTTTTTTCCCCCCATTTTATTCATTTTTTTATTTTTGTTGAATTTTGAGTAAATTGTTACAGATTGCGGCGGTTGTGTGTATTTAAAGTTTCATTTTCATCGAATTTTGTTTTGATGATGATGATGGCCTTAAAGCAATATTATTTTACTCCTCTCGCTTACACTTACAAAATTATTTATTTTATTGCGATTATTATGTTTATTCTCTCAAGCCCAAATTGTTTTCTTAGTTTTGCCCCCTTTAGGATCACATTTAAGCTTTAATGCCTGTAACATGACATTAAAGTTTAATTGAAATTCATTTTTATTTAAGACAATATTCTTATAGTTTTGAAAATGCATAATTTTAAGTTTAACAATTTTCTTTGCAAGAGATCAAGTGTACAGATTAGAGTAAGAAAAATGTTTCATACGCAACAATGTTGCATAATTAAAAGGCAGTGTTGCAACAGCCATTAAAAAGTAAGGTGGAAAGAATTACGTAAATTAAAACTTGGTTAATTTGACTGAATATAACTTCATGCATCGTAGCGGTTTTTATGATGTAAAAAATATCCAGTTCTTTAGGCAAAACCATAAAAAAAAGTCAAAATGGCATTTAATAATAAACCTCACTATAGTTTGCTTCTGTATTACATTAGTATTTTCAATCATAATATGTAAAAGGCTTAATTAAAAGTATATAATTTGTTCTGAATACAGAAGCCACATCATAATAATGTTTAAAGGAAAACTGATGTCCAGTGGATTAAAGATACTTAAACGAAGTATGAAAAACTTTCTCTTCCAAAAAAACCGGAAGTTGTGAAAAATTATTGCAACAAAAAATTCGTTTCTTAAAATTCATAACTGAAACTAAAATATATTTCCACAACCCAACTCAATATTTTAAAATCTCTTCTATAAATATACATTTCTTTAAGCAGACAGACAGTTCGGTCCAATTCATTTAACAGATTAACAAAACTTTTTCAAGCATTTAAAAACTTTTTCATTCATAGCTTAGTTTTTAAGTTATGACTTTTTTGCGGTAATCGATGGAAATAAAAGTGTCTTCTTTTTATAATTTTTTCATAAAATGCTGTGAATTCTCTACCAACTAAATCTTTTTTCTATATAAACAGCTTTTGTTCAAGTGTCAAATAGATGTCAAAGCAAATGACAAAAATAGACGCGCACCGCCCTTTTAGCTAAATAAAGCTTAATCTTGTTCATAAATGTTTACCTAAAAGCAAATAAATATATTCGACAAAAACTAAAATAACAAAAAAGAGCGAAAATAAAGCGGATAAGTTATTTCAACCCATCCGTTTATTAAAGATATTTAAAAAACACTTGGTTTCATTAAGCGTTTTGGAAACAAAATCCGCTGGTAAATAATTAATTTATGAGTTTTGATAGACGATTAAACCGTCATAAATTAAATTCCTTTTAAAAACCTCCGACACACAAGAACAACGCCACCCGACAACAACAAGTTGACACCTTTTATCCACATTTTGTTGTAATTGTTAAGAATGTGTCTGTGTGTGTGTGTTTGTGTGTATAAATTTCATTATCATTTGACTTCAGCCATTAATAGTTTTTTTTTACATTTTCGGCAGTATGACAGTAAGACTGCCGAAATGTACATATGTATGTTCAAATGTATGTATGTGTGTTAGATTTTATATTTGTTTGCGTTAAACAAACCTATTAAAGTATTTATAAGATAATTGATAAGCAGTCAATATTCTGTGACCTTTTTTAATATGTTTGAAAGTGACCAGCTGAAGTAATTTTTTTTTTCTAATATGTAATCATTTTCTGATTAGATAATTTTAGAATTCTCTTTTTTAAAAAAATATTTTTAACATATATTGTCTTAGAAGGTTCTCTTATGGACAGAAGAGCGGGAGCAGGTGTCTACCCATTTGAGCTGAACCTGTCCTGCACTTTTAGTCTGGGCGAGTACGTGTCTGTATACCAGGCAGAAATACTTAATTTGCTGCATGCGTTGGATCACCTACTGGAAGATCAGGCGCAAGGGAGAAAAATACTTATTGCACTGGATAACCAGTTGGTCATAAAGCGAATAGAGCAAACGAACATGGTATCTAAACTGGTGCTCGAATGTGTACTGAAGCTCAATAGGTGAGCCTTGGTGAACGAGGTAACACTGATATGGGTTAAGGGACAGCAGACGAACTGGCTAAAAGGGGTTCTGCAGCATCTTTTTGTGGTCCAGATCCCAGAGTTGCTCTGGGGGAGGGATTGGTACGTGCAAGGATTCTTCAGTGCGTGGACTCTATGAACTTGAAGAGGTGCTCAAAGAGCCCTTAGGCACGAGAGCAACAAGGATACTTAGTTATAATCGAAGAACTCTGAGTTGGTTAACTTTATTAGTAACAGGACACGGCAATTTCAGATACCATCTGACCAAGATAAAAATCGAGAAAGATGATATTTATAATTTTTAATAAATTTACCCATCATAGAAACTTTTCTCTTTACAGAAAACTTAAGAAAAGCTCATAGTAAAACTTCAAAAAATTTCCTCTTTATAAAAAATTTTTTAAGTGGTTTTTTGTAGGTTTTTTTTTAATTTTCAATAATAATTGCTTACCAAAAAATTTTCTATATAGTAATTTTTTAATAAAAAATCCCAATAAAATGCCTTTTAACAGAACCTTTTTTGGAAGTTATCACTTTGTTGAACACTTTTAACAAATATTTTATTTAGAAAAAATTTCGATAGATTTTTTTTAAATGTTTTTAACTTTTTTTCTATTTTGGGAAAATATTAACATATTTTTTTCTAAGGAAACTTTCGACTTCACCTTATTTCCAAAAATATTTATGTGAATTCATTTGATATAATTATTGATAATTTTTGATATATAAAATAATTCTAGAAAGATTTTCGTCAATTCATATGGTCACCTTTAAATAAAGTCAAACTTTTGTTTTCGCATCCAACTCACACCTCGTGTATGTGAGAAATTTTATTCAATAACTTTTCTGCTAAATTTCCGTCTGTATGTTTCTCTGTTATAAGGTTTGTTTTTGTATGTACATACATATGTTCTTATCTGTATACATACATACATGTTTATGTACAAGTCCGTATGTTTATTCACATGTGTTTTATTAATTAGTAATTTAACATTTTGTTTTTCCTTTGAAATTCAAACTCTATTTTAGAAATTTGCGGTAATAATTTCAATGAGTTTATCTTATACTTTTCAAGCTAACAGCACATACACACACGCCCACACACACACACATACAAACATCCAGCAGACCATCTCTAAAATTTGTGAGATTGCATTTTAACATTTATTTGATTATGATTCGCGCTATCTTGTGGTTTAATTTGAATTAAAATATTAAATTTTAACGTGCGGTTTAATTTTTGCTACAATAACGACACAACAATAAAGTTAATTAATTTTATGAAAACGTTGATAAAATTGGAATATTTAATTTTTAGTGGAATTTAAGATTAGGCTAAAATGAAAGGTAAGTTTAGTTTAAAATAATTAAAATTTGACAACTTAAATTTAATTTTAATGACATTTACGATAAGACATGTCACTTAAAAAATCGAAATTAAACTTATAGGAGAGTTATTATATTTTATTTATAATAAAAAAATATAGGTATACATATAAAAAACATTACTGACAAAGTCACAAGATATTAACAAAACAATTTCTAAATGTATAAAAGTATAATAAAACAAGTCTTTTAGAGATTCTCCTAGTCAGGGCATTTGATCTTATTTGTATTGTTAACATATGATGTGAACTCTGGCACCCTTTTTATTACACGTTGAACGAAAAAAGAAAGCCTATAGATGTGCAATTTGCCAGTCAGATTCGTAAGGCCGGTGACATGTAATGATATATGAGTATTCTTTAGCCAATAATTAGGACCCTGTAATTGGAAGAGCTAATTGTTTGCTGTTAGTTTAAATATTAAAGCAAACAATTAAAAATTCGACCTGTTCTATATTTAAAGTATAAAAAAGTTTTGTTAAACCTCAAAACTTACGTTGCGACCCTTAACTAAATATCGGATATCCAAAGGGAAGAGGGATACTCTAGCAATCCCACAATAAATTTGTTTCTCTTTATTAAAGGAAATATATTTTGCCAAATGTTTTGTATACATTTGCATTTTATTTTAAATTTATCTGTTTATTTTTTTTTTTTCGTTTCTAATTTAGCATCTGTCATGATGAGGAAGAAGTTGTTTAAGAAAAAAAACTCTGTTTTAATTTATTTCCTTATAACACACACAATACGAGGAGAATGATGAAGAGAGAAGAACTTATAACTTAACACCAAAAAAAAAATACAACAAATAAAAGTCTTATATAGAATTTTGTATACCCTTCACCAATATTATAAGTAATAGAATTTATTTGCAAAAAAATTAAGAGATAAAATCATGTTATTTTTACACCTTAATTTTTCCAAAGACTTTAATTTGAACATAGAAATAAAGAGTCCTACATATATTAACATAAAATTCTTTCCATATAGAAAATAAAAAAATACTTATTTTGTAAGATATGATCATAGAAGTAGGAGTGGCTATTGACTGATCGGTGCGATAAATCGCCAAATTAATCACTTTGCAAAATTACTTTTCATACACACAAAAAAAAACGTAGTATTGGCAAATTATTTTAACCTTACCGCAAATAGAATTTGCATTGGAATCGTTCCCAATAGCAGTTGCTATTTGTTGCGACTACAAAAATGCTGTTACCTCAAATACAATTCGGCAAATACAAAAATCGTTTTACCAAAAGAAATTGTCTTTGCCGCAAATACAATTCGGCAACTGTAGAAACCGTTTTACCAAATGCAATTGTCTTTGTCCCAAATACAATTCGCCAAATGCAAAACCATTTTTTTAATTTTTTAATTTTATTTTTACTTATAAGAAATACAATCAGAAAAAGAAAATATTGCATGTTAAGTTTGTCTTTTATGAAAATTGGTAGAATTGGCTCATTAGCTTAAACATGAGTTTTCCTTTGGCTGGATGCAAGGTTTTGAAATCGATGTTAATATCGATCGATATAATATCTAGGCCAATCGTTTAGGAAAGCTGTTATTGATTTCTATTTTCCTTTATTCGTAGGATTGATGTAGCATTTTTTCACCTTAAATTCACTGACTCTAAGGATCTGTCATCTACAACATCATTCACTCTTTATAATTTTGCTAAAGTTGTGCTTTCAATATTTTTCCTCTTATTATTTTGGCTGTAGTACCGGTCGTACAATTTATCATATGCGTACTTCTTTTCAGATCGATCGTGGTACATAAAATGTTGTCTCGCATTCGGTTGGGAAAAGCCTTGTTATGGACATTCACATAATAAGCTTTGCTTCCTAAAATGTTTTAAGAATTAAACTTTTTACATACGTATTTTTAAACACACTCACTATATTACTTCCCTTTTTTTCCATCACTTATTACGATTGTACTCAAAAATAATTTTTTTTGCCAATTAGGCTTCTTTTATTAAAAATTTCGTTGATGTCGCTTAGTTCCATAATTTTTAATTTAAATTTAATACAGATTCGGCACTTACTGTACATGCCTTTAATAAATCAATTATTTATTTTTCCAAGACATTTGCTACAAAAATGTTTATTGAACTGGGGTCTTACGCGGTTTTACTTTCACAAACTAAATGCAAATGTCAAATAACACAACAAAATTAACTGCGAATTTCATTTAAAAAGACAAGCCTACTGTTAAAACAACAACGATTCGCATTTAACGTAAAGAATTTTTGTCATGTAATCTCAAATTAAAAACCATTTGATTTTACTAAATTGCTGTTGATATGCATTTAAAAAATGCAATCACGTTTGATTTAATGAAAATCGCATTTGGATCAAATTAATTTGCTCTTGATTTTTGCCAACTGCAATTTTGCTGTTGCGATAAATGCAGCGCATTCGCCGTAACCTTTTGTGGCAAAAAAAATATTATTTGAATCAACAACTTTTTATTTGCAACAAATAAAAATTGATCAACTGCAAAAAGTATAAGTCATAAATACATTGTTTTTTTTTGTAGATTTAAATCTTTAACTTTGTTCGTAATAGACGGATTTTATAACAGGTGGCGCAAAAGTCATCCTCTTATCAGAAAATGCTATAAATTTTGCAATTATTGGTCAAATAAATAGTCACCAATATTCCGCGTTCTGGAGCAGTGTAGCGTAACATTGTTTATTAACGTGTATTTCGCATGTGTTTACTACACAAATGTCAAAACAGAACTGACATTAGGGGCCAATTGCAAATTTATAGCATTTTCTGATAGGAGGATGACTTTTGCGCCACCTGTTACATATTCTGGGAAATATATTTTTTTGATAATCAAAAAGTATTTGTAAACTGATTTGATATCGTATCTTCTTGCGTTGCTATTGGTTTTTAAAAGGCAGATGAACTTACAGTTTGATTTCTCCTATTATCAATTCCAAACGTTTCTGATGAAAAGAAAATATTTTTGCAAAGTATCATCTGCTTATCTCCTCCTTTTCTAGCTCTATCGTCCTTTTAACGGACAGACATATGAACATAGCTGCATCATTTAGGTTATTTAACGAACATTTCAAGGTGTTACAAAAGGAATGACAAAATATATACATTTTACTATAGAATTTTTTGAGGTGCTGGAATAAAAAAAAAATCCTAAATGATCAAATTTAAAGACAACAACATTTAAACAAAATCAAAAACAACTAAAACTTACAAAAATTTGCAATCTGAAATCACACAAAAAACAATAAATCTGTTAACATTCGAAAGTTTAGTGAGGACTTGATATGACCCTGTTATATTTGCCAGCACTGACATGATGATTTGTAGCCAGACATCATGCGCGACAATCATTATTTGAATATGAATTGAAGTGAATTGAATTAAAATGCAAAACAAACTAAATGACTGACTGCATGTGTTTTCATTCATTTATATCACATATGTATTAGTAAACTCATAATTTATGTGCATACATCTGTATGTATGTGTTTCTTAGTGTATAAAACTATAAATGACTTTGAAATTAAGAGATCCAACTTCGTATAACACAACACATCATCACAATTACCTTTTAAGAATCATTTGCATAGATTTCGCCACTATCTCGCACACGCACAGGCATCCAAGGGAATAGATATTCTTATGTTTTTACGAGAATTTGCACATTTATAAGTTAAAATGAATTATTTTTGTATTCAAGTAGACTCGGTGTGCCCACCAGTTCAGCCAGACAGCCAACCAATCACCAACTTTCTGCAAATGCATGCATCTATGTATGTTTGTGAGCATAAATTGTCATATATTGTCTGGTTGTACAAATTCGAATGAAATTTATTTATTTATGTTTATGCAATTTGAATCATGATCGTTTAAACAACAACATTAACATTTGTTTTTACACGTTACAAATTTATTAAAATCAAATGATTATAATGAGGATTTTAAATCGCATGTAAATATTTTCCATTTCATTTACATTTACTTTTGCGAAATAAAAGAATAAGTTCCTTAAGGAATTTTAAGTAAGATTGGGCCTAGATATTGGATCAGTATATTTCAGAACCAAAGTTAATATATATTTGAATTGTGACAATATTAAAAGTTCATACAAAAAATACTTTCGCATGGCAAAATGCTTCTCATTGGAGTTGAAAGAAAAAAATTGTAAATAATGCTTTCGTAAATAAAGGAACTTGGGATAAGAGCTAAAGTCCAACGCTACAACTACAAACAGTGCTTTTTATATATCTAACAAACAAACGATGACAATGAGGATCTCCTACTTTGATAAGAGTCTCTTTGTTGTTCATATACGCTACCATACATAAAAGTTAAGATTTTGAATTGTGGGCGTGGGCTTTTAAAGATGGTTTAAGTTACTTTTTGTAATCCCTAGATTCGAGGCAAAAATAAGCTAGAATTTTCATTTATTAAATGAATGGAGCACCTTTAATACAATAATCTTAGATGTAAGAAAATGTTTATATGGCGAAATGTGATAAGGAGAATCGTCATATAAGTTGTAAGTAATTTTAGTGTAAATGTTCGCGATAAAAAAATAAATGGTAGAGAACGGCAGTTTTAAAACCGGCTCTAAAGGTTTTTTTAAGTGTTTCTGTTAAACGACAAAATTGTTAGGAGCCACTTTAATGAGTTATTATATTTCTCGTTTGGGTTAACATACTTTAAGTAAAAGTAATAATATTTTCGACGGATGTTATGAATACATGACGGTTTTCAAACCAACTCTAAAGATTTTTTCTAAGTGTTTCTGTAAAACGTAACGTTAAAAAAGTAACTAACCTCAGCTTCGTTCTCAGAAAGCCGTATATAATACATTATTGATGATGAGTTCTGTAAGTCCATGCAATCAATTGGATATTTAATGGTTATATAATATTTTAAAAGCAATGACTTATTTAATTTGTGTTTTGTAATTAAGAGGGCTGATTTAATCATTATTAGTAAATAGTTACTTAATGACATTAAAGAAATGACATCACAAAATCCCTATTTGTAAGCAAGAGAAGTAATGACTTATTTAAGTCCCTATTTGTAAACGAGCAGGGTAAGTACTTGCCTCCAATGACATCGCACTGTTAAAGTGATGGGTTAAAATGCCAACAGTTAAGTAGTGCAACTACTGTATTTTTATCATTTTAACTCATAACAAAGCAATGCAAGTTTTTGCTGGGTAGTAAAGGTATCAGAAAGCAGAAAGGCATATACTATAAAGTCTCCAGGGAAGTGGTTACTTTGACAAACACATTTCAATGAATATTAATTATATCTAGCAAAACACTTCATTCCTTTAAACATCTGACATATGTAAGAGTTTCAGCCTCTGCACCTTTTTCCATTTTCTTTCGAGATGGATACATTACATTCTATTTCATTTTCATTACTTTTAATATAGAGTTGTTTGATTTAGTATGTTTGATGTAACATGTCAAAATATTTTTTTTCCTTTTTGCCTTTTTCCATTTTTATGCCACAAACATGGCAATTGGGTATAGTTTTTCTTCCATTGAAAGGGGCAAATGGTTGCAATAGAATAAAACAATTTTTTTTATGGCTGCTAATAAATGTCTGTTTCTACAAAGAAGGCCGTGTTAAAAACATTTATTAAGGGACTACTCCACCAACGATTACAAAGTATTAAGTTCTAACGGTTCACATACTGGTGGGGAGGGGATAATTGTGGCAAATTGTAAAGTATCGAGAGTGTAAATAATAATTTTGTTTATTAATGTAGATTGTTGAGATGTTTATAGCTGTCAGTTTTATAAGGCTGTCAAATGTTTTATTAAATGTTACTGATAATGTTTTTATAAGAGTTTTATTTCGATTGCATTTACTTGTACTCGTTTAAAATTATATTTTAATTTTTTTTAATGTTTTAAAAACAAATTTATTTCGTTTGGTAATGTGTGTTTAAAAGTGTTAAGTGAATTATTTTTTTTTTATGTGGCAAAGATGTGGGATGTATGTAAACTTTGGAAGGCAAGAAAAGGATATAATAGTTTTATCTCAATTTAAAAACCTTAGTCGAATTAACTTTTTGAAAAAATGTACACAATATTAAGCATTATGGGCACGAATCCTATTAAGGTTTTTTAATGTGCTCAATTATCAAAAATTAAATCAATTGTTACTAACAGCAGCATTAAAAATAAAGATTAAATTAAAAATATCTAAAGTTTGGGAATAAAACAATCCTTTATCAAGTTGTTTAAAAAAAAGAAAACTACAACAGGTTTTAGTTAATTAATAATTTTTCGTTTTTTTATGAATAACTATTAATTTTATTAAGTTTTTTTAACTCAATCGGACAAGGGTCTTCACTTACATCATAGTTGAAAAAAATGTTTTATGTACGTCTAATTCGACTTAATAAATTTAATAAAATTTGTTCTCCACACAATCCTAAGCGCAAGACTCAGTGCATCGCTATGTGACGAAATAAGACCAGAACAGGTAGCTTTTCGACCCGCAAGATCCGGCATCGACCACGCTTTTAGTCTCAGAATGGGTAGAACAATCGGTTGAATGACGTTCAACGCTCTATCTTGCATTTCTGGTTTTTGAGAAAGCCTTTGATACCCTGTCAGAGGAAGCAGTTTGGGTGGCTTTAATATGCAAGGATGTTCCCGGGAAAATTATACACCTTATAAAATGCCTATACTCCGACGCTAACTGCCGCGTCCTACATGATAACCAGCTCAATGATACAGTGGCTGTTAAGAAGGGTGTCAGACAGGGCTACGTGCTATCGACAGGGCTACTATCGAACATCGTCTTAGAGAACATTATGGCGAAGGCAACCAAGCCAAATAGAGGTATTCGTTGGGACCTCCAGTGCCGCTTGGAAGATCTGTATAACGCAGATAACATCTGCCTACTTACGCACAATTTTACATACATGCAGGAAAAGCTGATGGCCGCTAAGGTGGGTTTGAAAATAAACTCCCTTAAGACGAAAACAATGCGGATCAATACAGAAAAAATCCAACCATTTATGCTGTCTGATGGCTCCCTTAAAGACGTAGTGTTAGTTATAAACCTAGGCTCTGTCATTACGAAGATTAAAGCCTCCTACCAAGACATAAAAAAACAGACTTGATAAGACAAAGCTGGCGTATGGCATGCTTAGCGCGGTATGAAGCTCCTTCCAACTCTCAACTGGCACCCAAATCAGAATATTTAACAGCAAAGGATGTTGGCACTATTCAATCATTTGTCAACCGTTGTTTACGTAGAATACTGCGAATTTTCTGGCCTGTGCGTATTAACAACGAAGCGCTGTGGAATACTACGCACCCTACCCCTTTAATGGTTGAAATACGCACTCGCACCTTAGACTGAAACCTTTAAGGCCAAAGACGCGTTGGCAGACCAGCTCATACAAGGAGGAAGCAGCTTAAGAAAGAAATCAGGTCGACTGGCCGCAATGAAAACAAATAGCTAACGATAGGAATGCTTGGAATGACCTTGTAATGGCTCTATGTTCCTTATGAAATTTCAGGAAAAAATACATAAACATATGTCTATACACAGACCTAGAGGGTCTTGTCCTAAAACATCATTTCAGTTAAAAGTATTAAAAATCTTAAGGTTTTTATTATTATAATAAAAGTTTGCAGAACTTTTTAAAGGACCTTAGCAGGAAAATAGACTGCATCGCAGTATTTTCTAAACAAATTTTAAACACTCAATTTATTCTTAACAAATCATTTCCTGATCGTATGCTGAGGGCATAAATATAACAAAAAATATTCAAAGAATTTTTTTTATTTCTAACATAGAAATAAAAATTGGCTTTTAAACGAAGTGGTTCAATGAAAAATGAAAAGAAAACAACAAGCATTACTTATCTAAAGAAACACTTTTAATTGTGATCATAAATTTAAAAATTTTATTACATTTTTAGCACAAAAAAAAATCACTGGCATTAGTTGAGAAGGGAGAGCAACAACAACAACAATAACAACCTTAAGCCAAATTTGTTTTTGTTTTAACATTTCTCAAACTGATTACTTGGTACTGTTTGTCTAACCAACAAGTCAAACGTCCAAAAAGTTTTAAAAAATAAAATACATAAATGTAATGCGTCTGTCCACATGTCTGTCTGTCTCTCTGTCCTTCCCAACCAGCTGTCTACGTTTTTAGTATATGGCTTGTTAAACCTTTTTACAAAACTGTTTTGTAACTTTCGAACGTTAATTACTCTTTTATAGGCGATAATATCTGCCAGATGATGCCACAGCCTCATATTGAATCGCTCGTACTCACACACTGGCCGTTTGTTTGGAACAAACTCTGACAAATGTGCCTTTGGGATTTTATTTCACAATTTTTTTTCTTTTTTTACATAATTCTTTACAATTCAAGTGTTACTTGTTTGGATGTTTGCTTGTGGTGGAAAATATTCAATAGATTTGTATCGTTTCATTTGTTAGTTGTATTCGAACCATTTTCATTGGATCTCACACTTGTGATTTTGTTTATGGACATTTAAGCTAAAGAATAAAATAAGAAATAAAAGTTTTTATATAATTTTTCCATTATTGTTGTTGTTGGGTTTGTTATACATAAAAGAAGAGAAACCTAAGAATTTGGAAAAATAGATGTGTCTTAAAAACATTGTATGAAAATGTACAACCACCAACAACATCATTATCATTAGCAACACCATCACCATCATTTTCAACCTCATCATTATTGCAGTCGTGTCATCGTCGTAAATGCCAATATGTTAGCGATATAAAATTAAGTGGAAATGAGGCACCCTACAACTTCAATAAGAAAAAAAACATTACCGGAAAACTATGTTAAACTATTTCATGACAAACTAGTTATTTAGAGACATTTTTTTTTTGTTTAAAAATATAAAAACAAATAGTGGAAATTAATTGGATTTCAGGATTTGAATCAGAGATGCCCAATACTATTAATTAGGCTGACGCTACAGGTATCAGAAAGGGACCGTATGCATCGGACCCAAGTGAGCTGCGTCTCTGTCTTTCCTATGCTGCTACCTACTCACCTAACCTAACCTAGGCTGACGCTAAGTGATTATCATTTGTTTCAATCACTTGACCCGTCATGAGCGCCAATTTAACATATCAGCATGAAGAAGCATGCATCGTGAATTTTTATTGAAATTTGAAATAAAAATAATTTTCCCAAAGCCGTGTGTCCACTATCAAGTTTTCTTGCGGAAGTTGCTTCCAGTAGTTTTTGTCGTGTAAGCACGTATTAGAAGTCGACTTCCAGAAGTCAAGGCTTGCAGAAGTTAGTTGCAGCAATTATGTGAAAACACGTGTTTGCTGAAAATAACTTGAACGACTTGCTGTGAACTGCAAGTATTTTGAAGAATTTCACAAGTCGGGTATACGTCGGGCAAACGGTTTATAGTATTTTCTTCTGTTTTCAGTTTTGTTTTATGTTTTTTTTTAATAAAAATGGACATAAATAAATTCGTTTGGAGTAGTTAAAAAACAAGAAAAGTATCCTGAATTATGTGACACGTTCTTAAAAGACTATAAGAATAAAATTAAACAAATAAGAGCGCTGTATTTGGCTGAGCCAAATCTTATACACCCTTTACCATGTGTGGCCCATTTGGACAAATGGTCCAATTTTTTTTAAATATATCTTTAGTTTAATTAAAAAAAAAGAGGCAGTTGTCTTTTTTGCTTATATCTCAGCCGGTTATTGCTGAATCTTGCCAGTTTTCAACACCGATTTTTTCGAAAGTATTTCCAAAATTTTGATACCACATACAACCCTGGACGACATGTGGAAGCTACGTAAACTTGATTTCAACCAACACATAAATCGACTTCCCTATCTATATGGATCTAGCATATATATACTTTAAAGGGTCGCAAATTGATATTGTAGTAATTACAAAAGGATTACAAACCTATATATATCCTTGCCACATGTGTGAAGGGCATAAAAACAAAACGCTTTAAAGGCCCGAAGAAGAGGTCAAAAGGAAATTGCAAAACCTCCGAACGCATTTTGGTGAAGAAGTAAACAAATAAAGGAAAAAAAGTAGCCAAAGTGCTGAAGATATATATGTATGTTAGCAAGTGGGAGTTTTATAATGACTTGGAATACATGACGTCATCTCATGTACCCAAAGAAACTGAAGATAACTTGATAAAAATAACAAAAAAAAACCTACATATATTCACATATATATGTACAGGGTGTCCGCCGGCATGGTATACTACTTTGTTTTGCCGCCATTTTGGTAAACATTAGTCTTGACAGTTCATATTTGGCAGACGTGAAGTAGAGACGTGGCAAATTAATTATGGAAAAATATTCGGTAAA
>NDXZ01020969.1:2880-22688 GCA_003055125.1 Paykullia maculata
TCTGATCATTTAGTTCGATCGACCATGGGTTGAGATTTGTTTTTTTAGGTTTTTTTTGGGGCTGGTGTCTCGACTGGCTTAAGGTGCAAGAGCTCAAGCATGACAACATGCCTTACGTAAATAAATTAAGTTGTTAACATGACAATTCAACAAAACTGCTCTGGTACTGGGTCTTATAACAAAACTCTCATATCTCACTACTTGCTACAACATAACGTAGCAAATGGAGTATTGGAGCAACATAAAGTGATACATATTGATTCACTGCAATGAAATGTAGTATTAAATATTTGTTGCTGGCTAGTTTAAATGAAAAGAAGTTGCTCAGATGTGTTTTAAAATTTAAATATATTTTTATACACAGAAAACATAAAAAAATAGTTTTGATTTCCAAAATATTAGTTCGAGCAAAAAATCATTTAAATGTTCTTTTATAACCAAAAGGGTGATACCACTTACTTAAAATTTAAAAAAATATTATAGCCATAATTAAATTAAACAAAACAAACTCAAACTTCCAGGCCATTTTTTTGATGTTGTTGGTCCAATCGGCCAATTAGTGGCCATGATATGGATCAAAAAATTTACAAAAAAAAGTGTTAAAACTGTGGATTATACTTGGATTTGAAAACAAATTAAAAAAATTTATAGTTAAAATAAGTTATATCTAAAAAGTTGCTTTGTCTGTGTAGTTATTAAGGACGTATATTGCTTTTCAAATATTTTTTTTTTCAAATTTCCTTCTAAGTTATAAAAATTTTTCCTAAAATCTTTGCAATTTTTGTTCTTAGACACTGCAGTCGCTACAAAGTGCCGCCAAAAGAGCGGGAACATCGTGTGCCAACTGCAAAACCACAACTACAACCCTTTGGCGGCGTAATGCCAGCGGTGAACCAGTATGTAATGCCTGCGGTCTCTATTATAAATTGCATAATGTAAGTATTTAAAAATCATATAAATAACTGAACAAATTTCCTAGCCAAAAATAGACTTTTTTAAAACAAACAAAACTAAAAAAATAAATAAATTTTGTTTATAACAACATAAACTCTTTGCCCCACACCACCACCACCACCGCCACCTCCTAGAACTGTGACATATAATGTTAATAACTTCCGCTTAATACTGCAGGAAACATTAACATGTTTAAAGTAATCCTGTTACATACATATGCATGCACAAATTTATTACCCACTGTGCATAAAAACGCTTGAGAAAATATATTTAATCCTATATGCTGCAGCTACTTTTTATTGTTGTTATTGATGATAGTTTAATGATATCACTATTTTATCATTTAAATCTCATTTTGTTTGGTATACAAGAATCCTGGTTAAAGTGCTTAAGCGATTTCACACACCATTTACCACGTGCTGTAGATGCTGCCTGACTCGGTTTTTATTTCGTTCGTTCCTGAAATGCAAACAATAATATTTATAAGCTTTTGAAGAATGTGCATATTCATAGATTTCCCACACAACTCTTGTTATCACTCTCTTTTTCACGTACGTAAGTATATACATATGTACGTACTTTTTGTTTTGTACAAAAACAATAACAAGCAAAGAAATCAAAAAGCAACCTACGTTTATACATAAGGAAAAGCCAAAAATTAGGTTTGATTGTTGCGAACACACTTTATGACATATTCACCCTTAAGGGCAGGGATGGCAAGTTTAGTAAAAACCATTTTTGGTTTTCGTTCGAGTTAAAAAATGTTTCTTTAAAAATTACTGTAAAACAACAACAATTTAAAAAAATTTAATTTTAAATTTTAAGAAATAATTAACGAAAATTAAGTAAAACAGAAGTACATAATTAGAAGAAAAAAAGAAAACAAGTCATTTTTATTATATGTTAAACTGTTTTAATAACCAATAAATTTTTTATTAATTATTATTTTTATTTTATATAACAGTTTAATGTATCACGATTTCCAAAAAACTAAATAATAAATGTCATAAAATTTATAGATTAAAAACAAATAATTCATATATTTTCTTAAAGGCGGCATGTAACAATATTTTTCAACCTGTCTATACACCGGTTTGATGCATGTGCCATAGAGACTGATTTTGACATATATTTTAAACAACACTGTAAATTTTTATATTTTTTTGTTCAATTTAACCGATTTTCGGAACTAAAAATTAAATACAAATTGTTTAACCGGATTTTACAAAATTTTTGCTTTAAAATTTGTATTTAACCACATAAAGAATTTTTATAAAAAAAATATATATTTCCAATAAGTAAATAATTGATAATCGGTTTAACAAATAGTACTGAATTTCTATTCTAACTCTAAGTTTGGTGGTAAACACTTTTTTTATAAAAATTAAATTTAAGAAATAAAAATAGCTGTCCATCTCTGCGCTAATGTTAAAGTACACTTTAGATTTTTCTATCTCTTTCCACCTTTAAGTGTGTAAAAGTATAAGAGACTGAGTATGCTTTTGTGTGCATTTATGCGGAAGCTAAAGGAAAAGGAAATAAAATGCTAACACGCGGACTTATTTATATTCCCCTGACTTAATTTCAAAAGTTTTTTTTCTGTCTAAAATCTATTTATTCACTGCTCGGGTACGTTGCATATAAATGAGTCTAGTTAATCAGTTTAAACTGATTTAACATTTTTGGCATCATTTATCGCATCTTGTTTTTTTTTCTTTTATATTTAGAGGGGGAGTTTTTGTTGGAAGGCGGGTGTTTGTGTTTGCGTGCTAAATAACTCCCCAAATGAATGTTAAATATATCGTTTTTTCCGTTGGTTTGATGATGGATTGTTGATTATTATTTAAAGATGCTATTTACGGCGTAACTGACAACAACAACAACGATGTCTACTGCTGCTTCTGCTTGTTGTGCGTGTGGTACTTGAAAGATAAGCAAACAAGCCGGCCACCCTCTACCCGGTAAAACACCAGTTTTATCATTTTGAATGGGTGGCTGTGAAAATGCGATAACATTTTATTTCTTCTCTTTGTTTTTTTTTTTGTATCATTTAAGTCTGATACAAACATGATTTAAATGTTGATTTTTTTTTTTGGAAAAGATGTAGATAATGTAACCATAAGAGAGTTGGAAAAAGGGGAAGAGTGTGGTTTTAAAGTGTGTCATAATTTTTGAAAAATTAATTTGATTTAAGGCAGCCGAAGTTAATAAAGGAAATTAGGTTTGTGTTTAATAAAATTAAGAAGTAAAATTTGACTTGAAAAATTAAGTAAATGGTCAGGTGATTAAATCTTTTAATTAGTAAAAATTATTTTAGGCAAAAGCTTTAGTACTAAATAAAAATACAAAGTTTATTTAAATATATTATAAATTTTCTTATCTTTACTTAATAAAATCTTTTATTTTTTTGTTTTATTTTTTTTTGCAATTTTAACATTTGTCTCAAGTTTTTATTTCCACCCTTAAGCTAATTTTTTTCTTTTGACGGTTTTTTTTTACTTTTGTCTGTTTTTTACTTTTTTTTTCGTTGTAGTTTTTCTTTTCTTCCCAGCAGCCCATTAAATATTCATTAATTCGTGTTTTTTTCCTTTTTCTTAAACGTTTTGTAATAAAAATGTCACTGTTTACATTAAAAATAATATTTTTATTTTTTGTGTTTTACTTGATTATGTTAAAAAAGAACAAAAACTTTTAAAATTTATTACTGAATATTATGTTTTTAGGGAAATTAATGCATTTTATTTAAAAAGTTTTTAGGCAAAAAAGTTCTTTCAAGTAAGTGACAAAATATGCAGCAGCCAATTAACATGTCAGTGATTTATAAAAAAAAGCAAAAAAATTTTGTAGTTAGTTTTTTAATTAACTGACATTTGAAAATTACTTTAAGAAATTAAAAAAAAAAGAAATTATTTACAGAAGATCAAACTAAACACTGGTTTTTAAAAGTTTGTTTTAACTGGGGATCGAAGCTTTGCATGATCTACTTAATTGAATAAAATTCTTAATGATAATTAAAGAAAAAAAGTTTTAACTTAGAAAGTTATTCTTAGTTAATCGGTGTAAACGAGTGTAAACTAGTTATTTTCTTTGTTGACGTTATAATTTTATTACTAACGCGTAATACCCACCCAAACCACCAATATTTATTTCTACCCACATATGCAGTAAAATTTGTTAAATCAGTTTAACAATTTTTAGAAAAAAAGCTCTATTTAATTGACTGTTAAAAAGGCAATAAAACAAATAAACCAACAACATGAACAACAACAAACAACAATTGCCATTGAGTCGTTGCACATTTATGTATGTATGTCTGTCTAGTTATATCGAAATAGTTTATCTCCGATGAACTAACAACAAAAACAAACATTTCAACACATTTTGTACAAATGCATAGAGAGCCTGGCAATTCGTTAGAGCTACCGGCACTTTGGGTGGTTTAATTAAAAATATCTACTGGATATAAAGAAGAAAACAAAAACGCACTTAAACTACATATTGAAAATCAAGCAGTCAACTTATTGTGTATGGTGCAGCTCGATATCTAAATATAGGACAGACATTAAAAATTGTATTTAAAAACAAAATTTTGCACTCGCGCCAATAATATTTTATTTCTTTTTTTTCGATTTATTTTTATTTATTTGCCAGATTGCATGTCAACACCACAAAATTGTGCCCCTTTTCTTTACTTACTTTTCTTTTTGTTGTTTTACATTTCATATTTATAAAATGTCTGTAAACAGTATTTTGTATTCAAATGCACTAAAATGCATTTACATACACGCGGTTTTGCGTTTATTTTCTTGTCGTTTATTATAGTTTAACTCAAAATGATTTCTGTTCGGTATTGGATAGTTTCCCATCTTGATAAGATGCCAATCAGAAAGCGAGCATTTCATAAAATGTATAGAAAACTAACAACTAAACTATGTATTCGTTACAAGTTTAATACGAGTGCAGCATATAATAGAGTTTATAAATTTTAATGCCGTTGTGATGGGACATTTGGCGTTTATTTTATTTATTTTGTTTATTTTTGCCTTAAACAGAAAATATCACAAATTATCGGATTGTTTTAATCGCCTTAAAGTTTCAAATAAAATGTAAAGACAAATAACATAATTGCTTTAAGGAAGTGATAAAATGAAAGTGATAAAATGCCAAAAACCAAAAATAGAAAAATATATATTTTTTTTTAATATCAAAAGAAAAATACAATTTCCTAAAAATGTATAGTCGTTGAGTAGCCAAAAGTCGATTGTAATTCATTTTACTTAAAGCTTAAACCTGAGAAAAGTGAAAAGCATGAGTAACCTTAATGTTTTATTTTTTTTTTATTCTTATGTGAAATTATACAAACAACAGCATTCACGAAAATTCCATACAAATAATAACCCATATTGTTTTTTAATATTACGAATAAAATTTAACATTTTTACTAAAAAAAGTTAAACAGCTAAAAAAATATTTCCATAACCGGCTGTCGTGGCCAACACTTATTTATTCTCTTTAAATATATATTTTATGCTGTAGAGTGCAATAGATTTACTTTTATATTGCATTAAAATCTATTTTTCTTTTGTTAATTCTTCTACACAGTTCTTGCAAAATCTTAACCCTCTTATAATAAAATTAAACACTTTTTTTTTAAATAAAACTTATTTGAAAAACATTTTTATAGATTTTTTTTATGATCCAATCATAAACTAATGTGTACCTGCATAAAAATGTCTACAGCAAACTATAAAAATAAATACAAAAGACAAAAAGAGACAATTAAATATAGTTTTTGTAAAAGAAAATATGTATTAAAACACCTTGCAACACAGCGGGGCAGCGGAGACTATGTCGCAATATGTATATAAGTTTGTAGTTTTTGTGGCGTCACAAAGATTGATAAGACCAAAAAAAAAAGAAAAAAAAACTAATCAAAATTGTAGTTCATTTCGAAAAATTACCTGTTATATTATGATAATATAACTATAACTATAAAAAGAAACGAAAAACAATAACAAAAAACACTTTCTACTTTTTTATGACAAGAAACAAAAAGTGCAAGTAATTTAACATATCATTTTCTTTATGTTTTTTGATATCGTATACATATCATGTCTAATTTGTTATCAACAATTAACATGTTTGTTTTTAATAAATGCCTTGATTGTGCCTTAAACATGTAGCATAAATATATGCCACCCAGTGTCATAACATTAGCATGAATTAAGATACAATTTTATGTATGTGTAGCAGGGCATAGTTTTATTATATTTTTTTATTTTTATAAGAAACAAAAGCACAACAACACGATTCAGTAGCTATTGCAGTTGCTGTTGCTACTGCATCCTCTTTCCTTGCAACTTATCAACTTGTAAAATACAAGTAACCATATATATATAAATATTTACTACAAAAAGAAGAGAGAGTCGCGTGTTTGCTTATCAAAAATTAACTTGACAGCAGGCAGTTTCATAAACAGTTGGGGCAATGAAATGCTCTTTTCTTCTTTTTTTTTTATTAAAACTTGCTGAACAAAAAAAAAAAATTATTACATATTAATGCAGCATGTTAAGGATGCGCTCGATTTAAGTTATGCATACACATATATCTTTTTGACGGCTCTGTTCCTCAACTTGCCACCACTTGCTGCTACTTGTGTCAATATAATAAATATATAAATTGTATTCATTCATAATTTTTGCTTTGAACAGATTTTTGTTATTTTCCTCTTTCTTAAAATATGCATTTATAATTTACATTTATATTAATGAGTTAAACATTTAAAAAATGTATGCATGAATTCCACAAAGAAGCTTATGGGGGCTTAATATACATATGTATGTATTTGTTATTAGGGGCATTCAAGAAGAGTAAACAAATACGAAGCACAATGTTCTTATAAATATATAACTGGAAAAAGTTTTGAGGGATTTCCAAAATTTAAAAAAAAAAACTTTAATTAATAATAAAGTTTTATTTACAATTCTGACCATCCACTTACAAACTTGCGAATGCAATACATACATAAACATGATTGAGCATCCATGCTATAAACAATATTTATCGTTTTTTTTAAACAAATTAATATAAAAACCAGTAAGAGCGCTATATATGGCTGTGCCAAATCTTATATACGCTTCACCATGTGTGGCCAAATGGTCCAAATGGTATAATTTTTTTCAAATATATTTGTAGTTTATTTCAAAGCTACAAAACAATAATATTTTTGTTTAAAAAAAAAAACAATATTTTATGTGTAAAAAACAAGAGGCAGTCGCCTTTTTTTGCCGGGTATTAATGGATCTTGCCAGTTTTCAATAACGATTTTCTCGAAAGTCTTTCCAAGTTTGATGCCACACACAACCGTGGATGACCTATGGGAGCTACGTAAACTTGATTTTAACATACACACGGACAGACGGACATGGCTGAATCGACTTCCCTATCTATAAGGATCCAGAATATATATACTTTATAGAGTCGCAAATTAATATTGTAGAAATTACAAACGGAATGACAAACAAATATATACCCTTGCCACATGTGTGAAAAGTGTAATAACTGGGGGGAAATTATCGCATTCGATATAGATTGAAATTTTGTTCGATCGATCGAGTTTTCTTTACATTTGGTGTAGGAATTCCAATTAGAATTTTTTATTTTCGATCGATATCGAATACCGTAATTTGACCCCGGATTATGCAACCTTCATTTTGGTTTTATTTCGATTCACATTTGAATTTCCCCTGATGAATATAATATTTTACATAAGTATTTAGTGAACATTTATAATAAGTATGGACACGCAAAAAAAAACTTGGTTGTGGTGATCATAATCGAAGGGCATCATATTATGATTTGATTATATGATTGTAGCTAAATCAAAACAAGTTAAATTAAAATGCTATTATAGAAATATACCTTGACCATATATTATCATAACGTTATTTTCCATGATCAATATATAGTTTCATATAATCATAATTATGTTTCTTATAATCATAAATTAAAATTAAAATTTATTTCGTTTTACCATAATATGATTTCACACAAACATAGTATAGTCCCATATGATCATAATATATTTCCTTGTGACCATAATATGACTCCACCTAATCATAATATGATCGCATACAATTCTAAATTGATTTTGTAAAACCATAATATGATTTCACCCAACCATAGAATAGTCTCATATGATTATAATATATTTCCACCTATTCATTATATGACTAAATGAATATTGTTATTTTTTCGTATATATAGACATTTTTTAAAATATTTTAATTAACACATTTGTATTTTTTGTCACTTATTATATTAATAACTTATTATTTTTTTTAAATTTAATAATAATAATAAATTTCTTTTTAACTCTTGACATTTCATATACAAATTCTACACTTAATTGAAAGCACTTAGAAGAAGAAGAACACGAAAACAAACAATTATTGAAGTTTATCATACTTTGATCGCCTTGCAACTATACCGTTGTTGTACACAACATTTTAGGGTTATTTACAACTTTAAATATAATGTTATTTTTGCGTGATCATGATTTGTTTGTCACAACCGTTTTTTTTTAACATATTATTTTTCTGGATAATCTTATCAAAGTTTCCAATGAGGTAACCGTTTAATGATAAAATATAAACCAAATACTTGAGAATCGTTTACTCTAATTTGTTTGCGGTATCCAAATTTTTCGTAGATAAAATAATATGCTTGTCGTGATCATGTTTCAACCATGTATTTTCTCTGCGTGTATGAGAATAATTTGATTAAGAAAATTACGCTCGACCACAAACACATTAAAAATTGTAAAAAGGTGAACTTAAGCATGATTAAAATGTTTACAGCTTAAATTTAAGGTCTTTACACAAAAGTAAGAGAACTTACCTTAAGAAAATTATTGTCTTATTTTATTAAAAACTTATTTAAAAACAAAACCTCTAGAAACAAATTTAAATATATACATAATTGTTCTAGATTTTTTATAGTTTCGAAGCTTTTGTGTGAGTATTTTCTAACTACGGTTTGCTAAATTTTCTATTTATTACTTTTTAAACAGGAACACCCCTGCTACGAAATCATTTAACATCATGATCGTTATCATCGTCATTATTAGTTTGGCCTTGGCTTTGTTGTATACTTAGCATAACAAATTTTCCTCCTCCCTGTCTTGATATTTAACAAATTATCACATTATTCTTTAACTTTATTTCCTTCATAAAAAAAAAATAATTATGAAATACTCTAACATGAGCACACACACACCACACACTCATTCACAGTAGGATCCTCATTTTAATCTCATTTCAGCGATCTAATATTTTTAATGTGAATTAGAAATTGTAGTTGTATTGTTATATTGTTTGTCATTTCCTACAAACAAAAGTATCAATTACCAAATCAATTATAGACCTTTCATAAGCCAAGAGGGAATCCCGCTTACTCTCTCAATTGCCTTTGCAAACAATTGCAAAGTAACAATTTGTTGTTTTGTTGTTGTAACAAAATGAAACTGATACAGTTTGAAAGTATGCCGATTTGTGTCAGTGAGTGTGTCTGTTTTTTTTTTCATTCGCATGATGTTGATTTTCTGTTGAGATGTCCTTTTGCAACAATTCAACAACAATAGTTGTATAGTTTGTTGCATGCAACTTATGCAAGCCTCCCCTGTTTAAAACTCCTCTTACTTTGTTACATTTTTTATTGCTGCGATTATTATTTGAATGTAGAGCTGCTACCTTTTGTTTCCTGCTTTTTAATGTATTGTTGTGTTTACAATTTAACAATTGGCACCGGTAAATCTCTTGCTCTTTGTTTGCCGAGAAATGTCTAAAGAACAGTGCTTCAGAGTAAGTGTGTATGTGTGTGTGTTTATATTTTTGCTCTTTACCTTATTCCAATATTTAGTTAAGTACTTAAGGATTTGTTTCATTTCGCAACAATATGTAATGCGCTCAATCATTATTTATTTCTGCTACGAATTCATTCATCAGCCAGCTAGGCAGGCAGGCAGGAATGACTATTCCATCAACCAGTCGTCATTTTGTTTGCACTTAAACACTTTTTTATGTTTGCGTGCGATTATATGTATGTGAGAGTATATATATGTGTGTGTGTGTGTGCAAATAACGTGGTTTGATTCTCCTAATGCATTTAGCTAAAGGTTTCCTTCACGCCCAGGTATGTGTTTACAATGTGTTTGATAAAAAAAAAAAAAATAAGAAAACCTTCTGGTACTGCTTGCTATTTTAAATGTAGTACTTTAGCCAGACATTTAGTCTCAAAACGGGGTAACTTAATATTGTAATTGTGCCACAATGAAGCGCAATTCTAACAACAGCAAAAACAACTACAACCACGACATTAACAACCAAAAAAAAAAGCAACAAAAAAACAAATTCTAAAAGATTTTCCATAAATGATAAGCTACCCTTTAGTTTATTAAAAACAAAAACAAAAAAAGAACCAGGCACTAAATATATACACACATTCATATAAACCATTGGGTACAAGTACATTTCTAGTTGCTAGAAATTGTATACTTTACCCATGGTCTCTCATGGAGAGTATTAGTATTTAAGCTTGCTACAACAACAACAACAAAATAAATGTACTCGACATGGACTGCAATTGTTGATACACTCAAAAAATAGTCTTTTTTCTATTACATTTTTCATTTAGAGACAAGAATTTTAGTAGTTTTTGCGACATTTTTCACGAAAAAGTTTAGATTAGATCATGCCAAATCAGCAGCGCGCACTAAACTTAATGTCAAGCTACATCAAAAATTTGTTGACGTCATAGGACTTTCTCATCGTGTTAAAAAAAAATTATGTTCATAGTTATGAAGTTGTCCTAAATTTCAACTGCTATTAAAATGGGCGGTACTAATTTAAAAAATATTAACTTTTAGGCAAATAAAACACTTAGTTTTAAACATATTTGGTTTGAGACAAACATACGTACTTAGTTATTTAAACATTTGCGTTAACATACTCATTGAATGAATACTCGTTCATTATTTTGTAAAATTTCCTTAATATCAAACTTAATATAGCGTATACGTTGTTGCAAAATAGGATACCATTTATTGTTTTTTAACCAATAGAGTTATACAGATATAAAAAAAAATTAATTCAGATATCTTTTTATAACACATTTAAACAGGAAAGTATTAAAGAGTATAATTAAGTAAAAAATACCATAAAATAGTTCAGTAAATATTAAAAATACCATAAACATTATGGTTTTACAAAATTTTTAATACACAATTTTGAAAAAATTTGTTATATACCATTTAACAGATACTCTTGAACTGAAATATTTTAACAAAAGCCGAATAAAACCGAAATCTTTTCTGAAACCCAAAAAAAAAAGATTCAAAACCATTTTATATATATTATTTCTGTGAGTGCACCATTAACATTACGCTTTGTATATAAACCTACACATTCATCATTAATATTTCATCCATACAGGGACATTTTGCTATATGCGTACATACATACATACATATGTACATAAATATAAACGTTTTAGTGTGTATTTATACAAAATTTATAAATTAACTCAACCAACCAGCTGTAGTTATAATGTTATTGTTGTTGTTGTATTCTTTAGTGCACCAAACCATTATTATCAACGCATTAAAATCATATAGAGTTTTTTCTTTTTATTTTTTTTGTTTTTGCAGTGGCTCTACTTTAAAACTTTAAACACACAAACATACTCATACACATTGAAATCTGTTATCTGATCATGTAAAAAAAAAATCGACAAAAAAATTTTGTTGTACGTTATAATGTAATGTTGCAAGCTTTTTCCGGTTCTCCTTACAAATGGCATAAACGTACAAAATAAATAGTTTTTACACACATACACACATGTACAAAAAAAAAATAGGCTCAGAGGCTCAGGCTGTAGATTTACATGTAAAAATTTAAATGAAAACTATTTTCGTTTTTTATTTTTTGTTTAAAGTTGAACTCTATGCCTTTAATGTGTGTGAATGTGAATGCGTTGCTTATGTATTAGTGTTAAGTTGTATACGTTTCCTGTTTGGGTGTCTTACATCCTTTTTTTAATACTATTTACTGACTAACCTAACCATAGCCTAGTAATATTTTAAAAAGCTAAAGGTCATAAGAAGTCTGTTTATGTTCAAAAAAATAAAAATAATTGTTTTATGTCTTTTGGCAAATTTATATTTCATTTTGTTTTTGTTGTTGTTTGTTTTTTAGGTTAACCGCCCTCTAACCATGAAGAAGGAAGGCATACAAACCCGCAATCGTAAATTATCATCGAAATCGAAAAAGAAAAAGGGTCTCGGAGGCTGTTTGCCCATTGGCGGTCATTTAGGCATGGGCGACTTTAAGCCCTTGGATCCTTCCAAGGGTTTCGGAGGCGGTTTCTCAGCTTCAATGGGTATGTCCTTTATTAACTAAAATATTTTTTTAAAATTAAAATAAAGCTTTTTATATGAATTTATGTAATTTTTTTTAAAATTTTTTTTTGTTTTTGTTCTAACAACTAATTTTTTTCTTCATTTCCTTTTTTGCCTTATTTTAATTTTTTAGCTCAACATGGCCATCTTTCCAGTGGTTTACATCCAGCTCATGCGCATATGCATGGTGGATGGTATACAGGCGGCATGGGAGCTTTGGGAGCTTCCAGTGGTTTACAGGGTGGTTTTTCAAGTGGCGGTGTTGTACCTCATTCTCAGCCTTATCATTTAGGTTTGGGTTCTATGGTAAGTTTTTTTTTTAATAAAAAAAGCATTTTCGAGTATTTATAGACTTTAAAGTCTTTTAAAGCTTTTTAAATGAAGGGCTTGCCAGATATAAGACATTATGTCACATAAATATATTTTAATATTTTATTTAGTTAAACAACATTTAGTATTAATAAGGGATTTGTATAACTTCATTCAATTGCAGCAAAGTGGCACCGTTGTTCTCTTTGCTATTTTTCCAATAAACATGTTTATTAAGACAAAATAAAAAAAGCTCATAAGTTCTAAATTGTATTGTTTTAAAAAACAAAAGGGTAGAAATTAGTTATAAAACTAGACATTTGACTTGTTACTAGATTAGTTCTAATTTTAACGTTTTGCATGCGGAAGACAAATTTCTTAAACAAATATAGTTTAACAATAGTTTGCTTAGTAAATAAGTTGCCTCAAGTTATTAGGCCTAAAAACGTTCTTTCAGAAGATATATTTTTGGCATATATTTGAAAATAAAAATAATGACTCAAGTTTTAAAAAAATGTTATTTCTAACTTATTAAAAGAAAACAAAACTCAGAAGAAAAATAGTTCGTAGGAAATTCCTTATTGTTTGTGCTTGATCCGGCAACTTTTTTACACTTTTTTTTACAAAAAGCTTTCTCTCTTATTATAGGACATATCATGATTTTGTTTCTCTCTTGTTATTTGTACTAATTAAATCTTTTTGTTTTCTTTTTTAGGGTACTTGGCGTACTGACTATACGTGATGGAGCGGCAATAATTTAAATAATAATTTATTTAATTGAAAAAGCAACAAGTACGATGAAAACAACAAGAAAAAACAAACTAAGATTTGCTACAAGATAAAAAGAAAGGTAAAGATGTATCTTTTAATAAAGTTCCTAACAAAATATGAAACAAACAAGAAAACAAAATCATCAACTCACAAACACACTCAAACCACAGTTAAGATTGAAATTAAAGGATTTCTGCAAAGAAATCCTTACAAAACCTCTTAGACGTCTTTACTAATGAGTTCAAAAACCACAAAAAAACCTGCTGCTACAAACCTTTGCTCTGCTTGTTAATGTCCAACCAAGGATAAATGGCTGACTTTATTTTGGTTGGTTAAATATTTTAAACCCAGTGTAATCACCAGCTAGACGGATTAAAAGGATTAAAATTATGCTGCTTAGGCGCCACTTAATCCTTTGAACAGTAGGAGAAGGTTGTTTTTTCTCTTAATTAAAATTTGCCTATAATTTAACATGTTTTGCTTTGTTAGTATATGTATGTATGTACATATGTATGTATGTACATATGTATGTATGTACATATGTATGTATGTATGCATGTATACATTTAAAAGGGAGACCTTTTAAAATTTCTCTTATTTTCCTTGTTTTTGTTAATTTTGTTAACCGTTTTTGAATTTTGTTTCGCCCAAACATTATGAACAACAAAAACCAACAGCCAAATTCCTAATAAATATTTTATTTTTATTTTTATTTTAATCATAATTATTATTTTAAGTATGTTATGTTAACATTGCGTGCAATTTATTAATTTATTATAAAACAAAACAAACAACAAATAAATTCACTCCTTTTTTTTTTATTAAAATGTTGTATTTTTATTTTATACAAAAGAAAGAAAAGCGCATAGAACTTTTTTCTAATTTTTTTTTTTTTTGCAAAACTAAATAATGGAGTGGAAAAAATGTAAATTATAATGCCATACGAAATGAAAAAATAAAACATTATTGTTAAAAATAAATGAAATATGTTATGAATTGTTTTTAATAAATTCATAAATAAAGCGCCACAAATAAAATAAAAAAAACAAAGTCAAATCAACAGCATATAAAACAAACATAAATAAAAAGAAAACAAATTGTAAATAGAAAATTATAATAAACTAAACATTTTATGAAAGCAAAAAACAATTAACATTTTTAACAAAACAAAGGCAGACTTTAATAAAAGAGCTCAAAATTAAAAAAAAAAAAACAATTAAAAGCCCATGAAAAATAAACATAATAGAAACAAAATTCTAGGTAATATTTATCTAAGTTCTCTTAATTTTACTTCAGCAGTTTATGTTTATGTTAATGAAGGCAGTTTGTTTTAATTTAAAGGTGAATAAGGTCTGTCACAGAGTTCTCTTTCCATCAAAGGTGAAATTAATTTCGTATAATGCTTCTTTAGGAAGTTTTTAAAATTAAATTAAATCCCTTTTTTTTACAGTTCGACCAATTTTTATGTCAATACAATTAAATATTCTGTTGATATAACAAAACTAATATTTATTATTTTTTAATTATTTAAACAAACCGATAATGGCTTCTGTTAAATAAATAACAAAAATTTCAATTAGAATTTTTTTTTTTTTTAATAAATGTTTATTTTTATTACGAACTTTATTCGTTTCAAGACAATTATTTTAGTTTTTAATTCTGGCTCTAGTTCATTTCAAAATTTCTATATGTATTTGGAAAAACAATAAGCGAAATTTAAAATAATCAATAGCAACAGTGATGTCAACCTACATTTGATCGTACAACTTTAAGTCGGTTTAGAGATTTTTAAAAACTTTTTTTTTAAATAGACATTACCTGGTATTTTAGATCATTTTATTTTTGGCTTCCAAAAACGATTCGTTTAAATTTTCTTGGCCGCTAAATAAATGTCATTTAAAAATTGTTGGCCACTTTTTCAAATGATTCCCTAACTTTTAGTAAAAAAAATTGTAAAAGATATTTTAACGAATATTTAAAAATTATCACATAAATGTTTAAATACAGTTTTTTCTTAGTTCACTCTTGATAACGAATTTAAGGGAAAACAAATTTTATAATTTATATTCTGTTTTATATTAACTAAATAAAAATTTCGTTATTTTTTATGTGAATAATTTCAAACAAATGGCAATAGTTTTTAAATCATGGTTTTGCCAAGTTCTTTTATACATACAAAGTTCTTAATTGACAATTGAAATCTGTTGAAATTTTATTTTTTAATCATTTTTTAAATGTAAATATAAAATCACAAATTTTAATGCAATTGTTATAACATTTTTCATTAAATTGTTTATATAATAAATAATTTCATAGACTTAACCTATAAAAAACAAGCCAAATCGTCGTTTTTGTGTTAACAAAATAAATAGATGTTAATAAATAAATAGTAATTAAACGTTTAGTTGTTGTTACAAAAAAATTAATCGTATTTACAAAATTTCGTTTCTGTGATATTTTATTCAGCCCCAAGTATTTTAGATTTGTGTATTAAAATTACTCTCTTGTTTTTTTTTTTATTATGATTTGTATAACGTTGCCATACTTAAATCGAAAATACAGAGATAAAACTTAATTAAACGCGGTTTCGAACGAAAATATAAATACGAAATTAAATCACATTCAATTGGAAAGTGTGACAGCCTTAAATATATTGTTTTAAACTTTATAAAAATTGAATAAAATTTCAAATACGTCCAAAATATTACATAAATTTTATTTTAGCAAACAAAAAAAAACAGACACACACAAAAGGAAAAACGCAATTTAAAATTGCCAAAATTTAAAACAAATTTATTTTAAAAAAAAATAAAATAAATAAAAATAGTTTAATTATAAAAATCATTAAAAAAAAAGTCTTGTAAATTTCTTATGCATGGTGATACATTTTAAAATTTAAACAAATTAATTAATTGTAAATATTTAAAAATAAAAAAATATGTAAAAATTTTCTTTTCTTATTATTTATAAAAAAAAATAGTCTTATTTCATTTACATACATTTAAATAAAAATCTTAAAATGTTGTTATAATTTCGTTTTTTATTATATAATTTAGGCGTTTGTCTATCCCTCCTCCATTCCCCTTTAAAAAAATAATAAAAACATAACTGTAAATAACTCCCTAAAAAATTTGTAGTTATTGTAGTTGTCTTTCACTTACATACACAACAAAACAAAACAAAAAAACAAAAACACAAAGAAAAATAATAATTAAATTAATATATGTATGTAATATAAATAATATTAGAATTTACTAGTTTATAAAAACTATTTTACTACTGTAATTGTTAATTATACTTTAATTACTTTTAGTATTTTAAATGTAATTTGCCATATTTATAGTTCAGTATACATTAAAAATATATACAAAAACACCAACACACACACATACACAAATTAAAAAAAAAATAATAAACTTAAAAAAACAGATTCATTATATATTAAAAATAAACATTCTAAAATAATATAAAATGTATGTATTTAATTATTAAAAGGCAATCACATATTGAAAGAAAAATAACGCAGATTAAAAAAAAATATTATTAAAAAATGTTTAAAATAATAAAAGAAAACAAAACTATTTAAGTTGAAATATTCAAAAGAAAAAAAAGTAATAAAATAAAAGAAATAAACAAAAAATATATAAAACATTGACTTTTTATTTTAAAGCATTATTAATTAATAAAGGGATTTTTTTCCTCCACCAATTTGTGAAGAGATTACAAACGATTCAATGATTTATTAACAGAACGTGATAGGGCAAAACCTAAACATGTCGTAACAAAATACTCGTAGAACAGTAACAGCTTGAAAAAGGCGATTAATAGAAAATAATCAAGGTCGTACTCAAAAATACTTAAGGGGAAAAATTTTCCTAAATTTTCCTTGAATTTTGTATTGAAAAATGTTTAAGACTAAAAACATGCAAAACCAATTTTTTAAAACAAAGTGAACTTTCAGGAGAAATCAAAATAATATTTAACAAAAATCATTTTGCAATGCCAAAAAAAAATGGTCAGTTACGTGTTCTTAACACGCGACTCTTGGTATGTTGACGATTATTAAAAACCAAAAGACTTGCAACTTAATTTAATTAAAATTATTTATTTATTATTCGGGATATGCTTCTATAAACTTGAGTTTGATGTTGGCTTAAGCAAGTCTTTATGCTGCTAAACACTCATGCTTATGCCAGATTATCAAAAGATTTTTTAACCATTTCTTGAAAAAATGCAAAAATCTTGTATGTTTAAGTAAAACTAAATACTAAACAAAATGGGAATTTTTACGAGTCCAAAAATATATTAAAAATTTTCCCCAGAAACATAAAAAACAAACACTCTTTCTTGAATCGAATATTTCCAATATATCATTTTATTGATAGATTTTACTGTATTTAATCGAAAAAAAAGAATAAAACAAAAGTGTATAAATAGTTTTTCTTTCAACTGATAAATGTTTAATGCAAATCATTCATAATTTATGTAAGAAACAAAATTAAGAGAGCGATTAAGCCATAAAAACAACTTTATTTTCAACTAGCATTTAACACTACGTTCAATAGCTACAAATACAGTTGAATTTTATTATTTTTATTTCTATTATGGTAAAAAACATAAAAAAGTTTTACTCGTAAATCCAACAAGAAATACGCAATAATGGGATAAAAAATATTTAACAACTAAAAAAACACGTGACACAAAACAACTAAAGTTACAATAAAACAGTGTGTTCGTAAGTTATAAGATCATCTTGGTCTCGAACTCTTTTGAACAATATTTTCATGTCTGCCAGCTTGCGATAACAAACTCGACTCCCATTAATTTAAACAGCTTTTTAAATAGACCGAAATTTGCTTCTTATTAAGGTCAAAATGGCAAACACCAGAAGGGGTTTCTTGTTTTTCAAAATTTTAAACATTTAATAATAGTATGTTGAATTTTTCTGCATAAATCCTTTTAAAAAATTTTTTTTTTTAAATTGTCTGCTGTCACAGGTTAAAAAATTATGCCCCCTAAAACACTACGTTACGTTTTAAAAATGCAGCGTAGTGTTAACAAACCAAAGGAATACCCCTGTAATTGCTGAAAAACCAAACTGGCCTTGTGTGGCCTTGAAATTTTCTAATACAATTGATGTAATAATAATTGAACAATTAAAACAACAATAAGATTCCTAAGAATGTGGTGTTTTTTTTCTTCTTCCTAACAATGACTTAGATTTTTTTGTACGAAATAAAAAAAGGTAAAAACAAGATTTTTTTCTAAAATTGATAAACTTATCAATATCAAAATAACAACAACTCTGCGCATTCATTTAATAAATGTGTTACAAGTACAATATTTCAAACAAAATAGTTAACACTTTCAATAGAAGCACATTTAACATCTGTATGTATGTATGGGTGTTTTAACATTGAAATCTGTACTTATTCGTTGTTAACAAAGTTTGTTTCTTAAGTCTTTTGTTTTATTAAGAATTCAACTAAAACAGGCCTGTTTCTTAACCCCCATATTTATAAACAAATTTTAAATTTATAGAAGGTTTATTGAACGAAATTTTTAATACAAAATTTGTTCAATGAACATTCAATAAACTTAAAAATTTGTTAGAAATGTGGGGGTAAGTTTTTTGTACTACTTAAGTTTTCTCTTTGCCTTAGTTTTAATTGCACAATATGAGTTAAAGTTTAATTTTGAAATTAAGGTTTTTTTTCTATTAATAAAAAAGATGTATTCCAAAATTTTAATTAAAAAAAATTAAGAATATAATAAAATAACATTAGGGTATTCTTTTAATCGCTTAAATATATAAATATAGTTATAAAATATCTCTTCAACTTTAAATATTATATGAAAGTTTACGAGTTTAAGAGGTATAAAAGGCATTTAAGCAATTAAATGAAATCCTTAATATATTTTCTTTAAAGCTTATTGCAGAGAGAATTAGAAGAACATTTTAGAAAGTGTAATAATTCAAGAAACATTTTCATTTTTGTAGAAAATGTATACATTTTCAGACAATTCTTTAAAAAAAAATCAAAAAGATCTTTAACTCAATACCATAAAAAGCATTTCTGTATTTTTAAAGCTGATTATTAAGTTTTTACATTCTCCCAATTCAAAATCTTCTTCTGCTTTCTTTTTATTTACTTTTGGTTGAAACAAAGACCCGACGTTACACAACTGGGACCATTTTAAGCTGTGGCTTAGCAATAAGTTTTTCTCTGAAATTTTTTTAATTTTTTAAGTCGGCTGCTTTTTTTGATCAATTATGATCCATCCATCATACAAATCGATAGATGATTTTTTAAACAGG
>NDXZ01020971.1:0-17609 GCA_003055125.1 Paykullia maculata
CTGACGTTGCTACGACCAATCTGTGTTGCTTGGGATGTACATGCACATGAACATATTAAAAACAAATATTTGTGTTTTTTTAAAAGAAACTTACGAAAATGTTGTTATAACTTGATTTTTACGTAAATCTAAGAGTTTTATAGTATCATCACGTGTTGAACAAATGAGGTAATTGCAATCTGTTAAAGCAAATACATATATGTTTTATTAACATAGTTAAAAAAGTTCAAAAATTGCCATGAATAAAGAGTTTATACATACCTTTTGACAGATCCAATGAGGTAATTTTAGCATTCATTAAAACATCATCCGCCTGCTTTTCCGTACGTATGTCCCAAAATCGTATCTTCTTATCGTAGTGGCCACTTATGATTGTAGAGCCTAAGCTATCGGTGGTGACGAGATCATTACAACTGGAGCCAGCGAATTTCGTCTCTATACATGCTATACTACGTAAGTCCCAAATTTTAAGCGTTCTATCATGACTGCCGGTTACGACCTTTACCGGTTCTTGAACATATTTAGCTGCCATTACTTTACCACTATGGCCGGTTAAAGTGTGCTGTAAAATAAAAGATTTAAAAAAAAATAAATAAAAAGATTATACATGTAAACTTAACAAAGCATTGCCTTAAAGCATTTGTCAAATATCAAACATTCGAAAATGATGTGAGAAATAAAGCATTCTTAACAAACAGAAAAGTTTATTTTTATTTCAATTCATTTTATTAAGACGACTAAAGTGAAAATAAGGGTAATAACAAAATCCAAAATTTTGAAAGTGCTTTTCTGCAAAGTAACAAAATATATTATTATATGATTTTCTGTATTGCCACAAAAGGAGATAATCCAAAAAAAATTATTTAAAACTTAGAATTTTTTTTTTAAATTGTCTGCGAAATAAACGAAAATTATTAAAAATTATCCAACAATTTTATAATTTTTGATAAAAAGTTATTAACATTTTTAAAGAGTAAAGTAAAGTAAAAAAAAATTTTTAAAGTACAAAAGGTTATTTTTTATCACAATTGCTTAAAAAACAACATATTTATTTAAAAATTTTTTAAAAAATTTATTTTTATAAATTTATTAATGAATTTTATTCTGGCTTAAAGTTCTTATATTTTGAAAGTGTGATACGTTGAGAATGTTATTATTTTATTTAAAAATTCAGTTTTACCATATGAAATTAGCCGAGTGGAATGCATTTTCGAAACCAGCTACGATTTCATCGTTAGCACTCTTTTTCTCATCGGTACTACTGTTATTGAATGTAAATTCCATTTTTAATTAATTAATTTATTTTTCTCTAAATTTTTAAAAAACTGGTGTGTTATATATGTGTTACATTGTCTGAAAAGGTATGAGTATTTTATGGTGTGAGTATGCACGGAAGCATTGCATTGGATCATTTACTGGAAGATCAGGGCAAAGGAGGAAAATACTCATTGCATTGGATAACCAGTCGGTCATAAGGTGAATGCAGCAATCGAACGTGAATTTAAGACTGTTGCTCGAATGTTTTATAAAGTTCAATAGAAGGTGAACGAAGTAACGCTGATGTGGATTAAGGATCACGTGGGCATAGCTGGAAATAAGGCGGTGGACGGGCTGGCGAGAAGAGACTCTGAAGCGCCTTTCTGTGTTCCAGAACCCAGGGTTGCTCTGGGGGAGGGATTGGTACGTGAAAGGATCCTTGAACCTGGAGAGGTGGGAGAAGACAACTACTTATAGGCAGGCTCGTATGGTGCTCAAAGCCCCTAGGCAGAAGAGCAACAAGGTTACTTGGATATAATCGGAGTACTCTGAGTTGGTTGACTGCATTGGTAACAGGACACGGTAATTTCAGATACCATCTGGCCAAGATGAAAATCGAGGAAGATGATATTTGTAGACTGTGCCTGGAAGAGGTTGAGATAGCAGTTGTATGTGAATGTCCAGACTTGGCCAGCATTAGACTGAGGATCACAAGCAGGGAAACACTTGATGTGGGCGAGATGGGAAACCTCAGCCTGAAGCAAATGCTGGCACTTACAAAAGACTCCATGATGAGAAAGAAGTCGACAGTCTTACAGCGCTAGAGTCTAGAGAAAAGGCTTGGGTAAGCGCGTGACGCGGTGATAGTCTGACACCCGTCCATAGCGGTCGGTGGTCCGAATGTCACTGGATGACGAAGGAGGTCGAAAAGGGACCCAGGATGATAGTGGTCTGCTTCGGTATTCCTGCTACAAGATATATATATATATATATATATATATATATATATGCACGGAAGCAATTATTTTTTTTTGTCATAGGACGATGCAACGCCACACAGCAACACTATCATCGTCAAAGTCAAGTCCATCCTCACTTTCCTCTAGAATTTCTAAAATTTTAGAATTTTTCAACGAAATACTTAAAAAGAAGCTACGAAAAAGAACACTTTACTGGGCAATGTGTCATATATATAAAACAAACTGAAATAAAAAGTAGAATATAGTTTGCTTTTAGATTTATTTTATGAAAATCACTTTATAACATACTTACGCACCTATAATTATAATTATAATTAACCAAGAATATAATATTTATAACACAAATCTAATTTTCGCACTATAAACACTTTTTACGCGATTAAATTTTTTTCAGAAATAAAATTTTGGCACAGAAAAATATATGATAATATCGTCCCGTTATATTTTATTTCTTTTTTATGGTGCGCGGTTTGTTTTAGTTATGTTACAATGCCTGAAGTACTCATATTAGTAAAACGCTGCAATAGATGGTCGATTATAGGGTGTGTGACATAACTGTTACATGGCCAGATAAAGGGCTAAGGATGGTTTTTGCAAGTTGCCGATAGTAAAAGTTAGGGTGTTATCAGACAGATAAAGAATTTTTGGTTTTCACACGTATACTTTAAGCCTAATGTCACCTTAAGATTGTCCGACTATGAACTTTTAACGTAAGTTTGGCTTAATTAAGGCGCTGTTTTTTCTTTTTTAACTATTCAATCCTGCCACTTAGTATGTAAATTGTTGTAGAAATCAATATTGTCATAATTTGAAAATTATAAAATTTAGCTAACGTTATCTTTCGTTATCACACACTTTATAGCCTGGTCATTATAACGGTCTTAAGTCTTGTTAAGAAGTATGATTTTTTAACAGGAATTCTGGCCACATTTTGTGTATAAATACAAACTGATATTAATCAGCGCTCTAATTAAAATACCATCAAACTGTGTTAAACGTTAAGTCTCACACTGACACTCAAATATAAAATGAAATATGAACCTAAGAAACCCTGCAGGTCATGCAACTCAAGCTCAAGTCAATGCGATTGCTGATATTTAATTAACTTAAAAACAGAATTATGTCAGGTGCGATATTTTCTATTAAAAATATTAATTTTATTTAAAGTCAAACAAAATATTTCCGAGTAGAATTAAAACAAAAAGTTTATTTATTTAATTTTTTTTCAATTATGTTTTACTTTTTATTTATGCGATTCAATTCATAAAAGAATATCGTCGAATATGTATTTAAATTGTTAAATTGTACTTTTGAAACTGCAGGAATTATTGCTGCACCAAAATTTTTCGAACTAAAAACCAGAGTAAATGAAAAATTGGATTTTAATCGCAATCCATTCACAAACACACACAGACACTTGTATGTACATATGTATGTTTGTATTTATTTACACTTCCAATAATGCAAACACATTCAATAGAGATTATTTATGAGCTTGTTTATGATCATAATGATGTTGATGGCATGATTACATTTCGTGTTAGCATTTTTAAATTATTTGTAAAATAGTTATTACATATGTATGCATGTTCATTTTCTTTTTACAGTAGAAATAAATCTCAAGAAAACACCTTTTTCCAATAACATTACTAAATGAAAACCCTCAATTGAACCAAAAGGTTAATTAGTATTCTCCCCCTTGTTTGAAGAATATTTTCTTGTTATTGTTTTTTTTCCAAATATGTTACATTTAAGACCAAAATAATTAGTAAAAATTGGGAAATTCCTTAAGAAAAGGAAATTCGTTTTGTATTATTTTGGTTTACTTTGTATCTGGATTTTTTTTAATTTAAGTTTAATTATGTAGCTTGAGGGTGAGTGATTTGATGTAGCTTTAGCAATTAGCGTGCTTGACCTCTAAGCAACTGATGATCCTGGGTTCATATCCCAGTTGCAGCGACCTTTAGGAGAAACGTAAAAAGAAATTTTAAGGACTAATAAATAAAATTTCAAAGGCAACATTTAATGAAACACGATCGTTTAAAGAGGTCTATTAAATAATTCTTTTATAACGTCTTTAATAACTATTTTTGACCAGATGTTTGAGGCCAGCTTTTTACGTCAGTTCTTTCTAAAGTTTAGTTTGTCAGACTTTCTTGGTGTCTTTAAAAAGGATTGTTCCCAGCTGTAAATCTGACAATACCTAAAAAAAGAAGCCGTTTGAGAGGTGATAAATACTGGTTCAATTATTTCTACAGCGGTTTACTGACAAATATAGTTTTTCTTATTATATTATTTAATTAAAATTACTTTTTTTAAATTTTAATTTCCTTTTTTTTGTGTTTTATGAATTTACAAAAAATATCGTTTCATCGAAATATCGATTTTTTTAACTCGATATATGTTGACCGAGATCGATACATAATACTATGAGAGTCAAAAGTGAGTAAACACCAGTGAAGTATTTCGTTTCTTTAAGATAATATATGTATAAAAAATTATATTTTCCATCATAGATTCCATCAACTTTTTGGTGTACTCGGTTGGAATTTCGGCCCATTCCTTTATTAAAGCTTCTTCTAGGGTTTCTTGGCTAGTTATATTCCTTTTATGGATCTTTTAGTCTAAATTATCCCAAATATTCTCAATAGGATTGAGATCTGGGAAATGTGATGCATGATAAAGTTGGCTTGAAGTTTGGTATACCAGCCATTCTTTCGCTAAACGGGATGTATGCTTGTGGTCATTGTCTTATTGAAAGATTTAATATCCAGGCAAATCCAATTTAGCGACGCTTTGGTGGAACATGTTTTGCTAAGATCCTTGAGCATTCATTGTCGTGTTAATAAAGTCAAGCTCTCGAACTCCAGATGCCGCAAAACACCCCTACACCATAACGAAGCCGCCACCGTGCTTAACAGTGCATTGAATGTTTTGCTCCGCCAACTCCTGACTTTTTTCCACCAAATTTTTTAATGTTTGTTTTTGAAAGAACATTTACATATTTATATAATTTTTTATTTTCATTGTCTTAGAAAAACGGAATACTTCACTGGTGTTTACTCACGTTTGACTCTCATAGCATTATGTATACTTTTTTTACATTTGTCCATCCCTAATGTAAACATAAGTCTAAAAGTACTTTTCTGATTTTTATAAAAAAAAATCCCAAAATCTGAATTGTAAAAATGTTGACTAAAAACTCTTGAGCCGCAGAATGAGTTTTCGCCTGTGTAATGTTCTCTACTAAATACCAAAATTAGACATATAATTAACCAGACACACAAGCAACGACCAACCAACAAATGCTGTAGACACGGTTATTTATGTTTAAGATAAATTGTTGCAAGTCTTGCTTTGATAACATTTTTAAATATTTTTGGCTGCTGAAAATTGTAATTAATTAAATGATGCTGCCTTTCCTTTACGCGTAATAGTTTTCTTTAGCAGACGCTAAAGGCGTGTTTGTTGAAATTTGTGGGTCAATATTAGATTATAATAAAAAGTAAAAAAAGTATAAATTATAAAAGTAGGTATAAAGTAGAGCTGTTACTTGATTTAAAAAATGTTGTTGCTATTTTTGCTCTTTAAATTTTGTTAAAAAAAAACCATAAAAACGACAAAACTAATGGAGTGTCTATATTAATGTTTAGATCATGTTTAGTTTTAACTTTATTACTGTTTTTGCTGTAAAATAAATTAAAAATTTGTTAATCGTTTGGTAAATACAGAGTAACGCATTTAAAACATTTAAATGTGCAAAAAGACGGTAAAAACAAAAAGAAATAAAACAAATTGATTGGCATCGATGTAATTATTCCGATGTAAGCTGAAATCAAAACAACTTAGGATTCGATTTCCCATTTTACATTAGGGTAAATAGTTTGCTGAAACTTTTGCAGTAGTTGTTTTGGCGTTTTTGAAGAAATAATGAAAGAAACATGTAGACAGGTCGTGGAACTCTACATCAAGAGAAAAAACATGGTTGAGTACGGTCACGGTAATATGATCACAGGCAATTTTAAAATTCTATGATTATTGCAATCGTTGTATGATGACCACAATCATAATATGGTTTTAGTCATATTTTACGTCAATACCATAATCATATATATGGTTGCGAAAATCATTATATGTTTGTCCAAATTATAAACTTTGTTACGGATTATCCATAAATATGATGCTCTTTGATTATGGTTATCATATATTCTAAATCCATCATATATATGATTATCCGTAACAAAGTTTATAATTTGGACAAAGATATAATGATTTTTGCAACCACATATATGATCATGGTATTGACGTAAAATATCACTACAACCATATTATGATTGTGGCCATTTCTATGTATACCAAAATTAATCTTCCCAAGTCTTAACATTAAGTCCTAATTTCAGATAGCCAGACTCACAATTACGAAGAAAACTGGGGTGTCATAAGATCTATTAGCTGACGCAATTTAATTTGACAAAGCCAAATATATTGCGACATTTTTGGTTTTATGATATGATATTTAAAGTCGGTATTTGGATTCGAACATAAAATTGAAAATATCGGAATTAAAGACCAAAATATTTTTTTGCGTTTTCAAATTCAATTCCAACAACTGTTGGATTCTATGACACACCTAAAAAATTGTTTTTTTTTGTGTTGAAACGTATTTATCCACTATCAATCCTAAATATTTCTGATCAATTTCTATAATTTTTTTTTTACGAGTAAACAAACGAACAGCGTATGCTTGTTTTAGAATCTTATAAGAAGTCAAAACATTTATTCGATATTTTTTTTCTTGATGGCGGGGAATTAAAAAAAAAAAAAAAAACAACAACAACAATTTCCCACCTTATTTACCTCTAAACTACATTTTATAAAATAAATTGGTAGAATGTTATTATTTATTTTTAATTATTACTAATTATTTAATTATATAATTAAGGTGAACAATTAAACGAATATTATATTTTCAGTTAATGTAAGACAATATTCTAGCGGCTATGCTCAAAGCAATAAGGAAATACGAATTTTTTTTATATTTAATTTTCTAATTATTAACTAAACGCCATCGCGTGAAATCTTTACACAAAGCCGGGAAATATCTTATGAGATTTGTAGAGAAAAAAGAAAACATATTTGGCCACAGTTGACACGACATTTCCTCAATATCTCTACTACCTTCACATGTATGTTCTTAAAATATTTTAAATTAATTTTTTTAAACAATTTTCTATTTGTTAATAATATACTTGAGTCAACTCTAAAAGAATTTTCTTCTTCTTTCGTTAATTACGCTCTAAAATCACGCTTATTATCCAGTTAAAGCCAGTCTTAAAACATTTTGACGTACAAGTGCATTTAAAATGACTTTCGGCTGTATTAGCAATTGCAGCGGATAAAACGACGACGAAAAATATTTAATTAAGACAGTGATTATACCGGCAGTTATAACGCATCCTAAACTTGTGTTACTGTGTTTCAGTGTGTATGTAAGGGAAGGAGTGTGTGTTTGTTTGTACCATTTATGGTTTCATGTATATCTCTGATAAAGTTTCGTGACTAAAAACGCGTGAGAATTTATTCTTTTGTTTTCAACTCTAACTTGTAAATGAAGTACTATAATCTACTGCTGCAAGTTACAAAAAGATTTTATTACCAACAACATTAACTAGATATATTTTTATCTATGGCCTTCCGTATTTGAATGGCAGGGTGTTAATAAAGTGTAATTCAAAGAAACTATTTATTTAGCTTTTTTTTTTTGTTTTAATTAACTCTTTTGGTTCTGTTCTCTTCTTAAGTTTTGCCATATTATTTATAGCATTTTAAATAAGCGCTACATATTGGTTTTTTTTACCATTTTCTAGTTTCAATTGAGTTCATAATGCCAACAAATAACTGCCAAATATTAGAGCACTAACAACAAATATTAACTACTGTTTGGTTAATAGCATCATATTTTCAATACACAGCCTACAGCATTAATCAACAAAATACAGTGGAACAAAGAGCAAAATATACATTAAGAAATAGTTTTATATTTAATATATTTAAGTGTAGGCTTGGGTATCTTATTAGTTTGTATTTCAATACATATTTAACTTATGAAAATATTCCACTATGCACTTTATTATTACAGTTTTCATTATTATTTACGTTTTCATAGCATTCGCGAACATATCGCTCGTTGGCTGCAATAATAATTATTTTCAGAAATAATATTTATTTCAGAGGTTATTGTTCTACCTATTTGATATATATAAGAGTTTGTATGTTTGGAATTTTTGTTAATTAATCACATAAAAACCGCTTTAAGGATTTAAATTTGGCACACAAAGAGTTTTAGACCTGGGAATATATAAAATCCTTTTACTCCTGTATGGAACAACATTCTCGATTTTCTGCTTGATTCATGTTAAGCGTATTTTCGGAACTTCCATTGTATTTTGTCGTTTCCAAGTATGTGCTTGTTGATTCCAATCAATTGATTGTTCAGCGATATCAGCTAGTTGTTTACGCAAGGTTTGTCCAATTAAATTCCATTTCCGCTTTTGGATTTTTATTTTAATTGGTCGCTGGTTTGTTTTTTTTTTGCCCATAAATGGATGTTGGGTTTTGTTGTGGACCAATATATTCGTAGAATCTTACGTGCATATTACGTGCTGCAGCGTTCAATGTTTAACATCCATACGACCTGGGTGATCGCAAATAATAGTGTTAATCCTGGTAGTAACGCAGACAGAGTCACGAAAAGGTGCAATATATATATATGTACTAGCTTTTAACCCGCTACTTCGTTAGCGCATTTTCAATATTTATTTCATATTCAACTTCTTTTTAGCAATTTTTACACAAATTAAAAGATATATTAGGACCTTCATTATACCATTGAGTTCCGTACCTATTAATTAAAAAAGATTATACCCACCTTATCTGATGACTCCATAATTGGGGTTCATTAATATCTATTTTCTTGTGTTTTAGTTCAGTATAGAAATAAAAAAGCTCTTCTTCATCCCCATATATATCATGCCGTATTTTAATCTGGATCTAATCAGCCATTACTAGGACAATAAAACCAATAAATGGAAAAAGCCCAATTCAAAAATTATTAAAAAAGAGTTTGCCACCCTATATTCCCAGCAAAAAACAATGCTTCCTCGGAAGCAGCTTTGTAATGCAGCGTGTGTTATGCAGCGCTTCCAGTTTTAATGAAAGATTACATGATTTTTGTATGAGATTCCTCGCGTAGAGGCTCTGAATTATAGCTTCTTAATGATCTTTTTGAAAAAACTGCTGAATATATTCCTTTTCAGCATCACTTTTGTAAGCTAGAAGCAATTGTAAAGCAATAAAAGAAGCAGTAGGGATGTACTAGTCACATTTACTGCTTCCAAATTAAGATTTTTTTTGCTAGGATTAAATCCTATCGCGACCTATTTCGCTCTCTTATACTATTTTCTATCTTAATTAGGATCAATTGGCCCTAATTTATCAGTTCTTAAAAATATATCAAAATTGAAAAAATGTAAAAAGTGCCCTCACTTGATGAAGTAATTTTTCGCCCCCCTTAGTGATTTCAGGATCAATAAGTCCTCATTTCTAGATACACAAACTCAAAAAATTTAAATAGGTACCCTAAAAGTTGAAACAGTACTTTTCGCCTTAGTATCAATAGGCCCTAATTTCACAATTCAAGAAATTTAAAAAATTAAAAAAAATACCCTAAAATTTTAAAGATTATTTTTGTCCACTACATTTGTTTTTCTATCTTAATTAAAAGCCATAGGCCCCAATTAAACTTAAAAAATGTACAAAAGCACCTTCAAAATTGAAAAGTTTTTTTTTTGCTCTCTATTCGATTTCCTATTTTTTTAGGATCAATATACCCTAATTTCACATTTATTGATTCATTAAGTAAAAAAAAATTAAAATTAAAGATGTACTTTTTTGCCCCCCACATATTTTTTTCTATCTCAATCAGGATCAGTAGGACTTAATTACACAGAACTCGAATAAGTAAAAAAAAGTACCCTTAAGGTTGAAAAAGTACTTTTTCGTCCCTTTATATGACTTCTATCTTCATTAAAAGTCATATACCCTAATTGAACGTTTCTAGACTCATAAAATAAAAAAATGTAAAAAGTACCCTAAAGCTCAATAGGTACTTTTTCGCCCCTGTTTACCCTAAATGTCGTCTTTCTTTAGCCCAATATTAATGTTATTTAAATTGTCTTATATCATACTATTTTTTAATACCGAAGGAACCTGTTTTTCAAATTTTATCCAATTGGGCATGTAATTTACGTTTAAACACATTTTCCCATTTTCCCCTTTTTTGGTACTTTTCCCTATTAATCTTAATCTACTTAATCCCTATTCAATGGGCAAAATTTTTTTCTCAAATATATGTCTGTTAGATGTTAGTAAAAGGTTACCCCACCTTTACATGAATTCCATCAAATTTCAGCAAAATATTTTATTTTAAAAAAGTAAAATTTTTATCCCTATACGTTTGAATTTCCAAAAAGTACCAAAAACGTATTTATATTTTTTGGAGATGTGACAAATACAGTTAATATAAAATTTCTATGTTTATTGGTTAAGGGCCCCAAAAAAGTACCAAAATTAATTTTTACCCTTTTTTACCCCCTAGGCTCCCGAATTTGAAAAAAGTACCAGACGCTTATTTGTTGAATAGAATACAATGCTTTTTAATTTTGTTTGTATCTTGCTTGGTTTAGCAAATATAAGATTAACGATTTTTCACTTTTTTACCCCATAAATATTTGAATTTCCAAATATTGGGTCTGCACGTCAGGTGGTGAGCCCACAGCTCCATTTTCATGTTTCAAGCTTTATGAGTTTGGGCGGTACGATAATTAATCAGTTGGTTAGTCAATCACTAACGTTACTCTTTTACGTATATAGATAAAAAGTGGGCGTGAAATCCAAAATTTCCTAAAAACCTTTAGCCTATTATTTCTTTGAGCCTATCAGTAACATGCTGTAAAAATTTCAAAAAAAATTGGTTCAACAGTGTGGCCAGCTATAAAATACAAACATACAAACAAATTGTTTTCCTCTTTATATACATACATATATAGATAGAAGTTTTTTGTAAATTAAAAATCCATACACCTTAAGTTTTAATTTACATCATTTTCTACAAACATATGTATTTGCAAACAAAGCTACGTGAAAAATTAAAAAACAAAAAAATGTAAATGTGCCATTATTACAGCCGATGAGCGATATGTTTGTATTTAAAGTCAAACCCAACAGCCGTCATGATAAGAATATAAAAAATATTTTATTTCCTTTTCACTGGTATTCTATTTCATTTAATACCCAAAAAAAAAAAAAACAAAAATCAACAACTACACTTTTTATTCGTTGCACGTATCCTATTTCGCTCAAGTTCTGACCTATTAAACGTTTATGAACAACATTAAACGCAAAATAATAATAATAATCAGATCACATAAACAAATCGTTAACAACTTGCACTTTATGTATGTATGTTAACGGTACTCTTTCTTTGTGGCACCAAATTTCGATGCCCTCAAAGAAGCTTTAAAATGAAATGCAATTAGCATATATCAATGATAGAATTTAAACTTCATATTTTATTTAAAGCTTTTTGTTTTAGTGTTTCTATTAAAAAGTGTATCATATCTATTAGGAATTTCTTTTTTATTCTTTTTTTCTTCCAGTTTTTTAGTTACTACGATACTCTTAGATATGAAATAGTTTAGAAAACCTTAAAGGCATAAGAGTAAACATTTTTGTTCATTTAAAACAAATTAAATTTAATCAATTTGTAGAATGTACGCAACATATTGTAAAAGAGTTTAATAAGACTACGAGTATATGTAGAAACTATGGATATTCGTATGTAAAATACAATATCATATTCAACATTCATATCGCTTTTGGCTTTTAACTTTCAATGCTGTAATACCACAAATTGACTATATGTAACTAGAAATGCGAGCATATTCGTTCCACTATATACATATGTATGTATATGTACGTGCCGCGTTTTTTTTTCTTGCTGCTGTAGAAATTTTTTGCAGCATTTTACGAAAACTTCAATTACTATAAAATTGATATGCCACCCGTTAAATATCGTTTTTGCTTGGATCTGTGTTTGTCGTCATCGACATTTGTATAAATTACCCCTACATGTAGTAAAGGTAATATTAAAATTGTTACAATAATTGGATATTAAAAAGCATTTACTTTAAATCCGTTTCCAGTCTAGAAGAGTTTTACAAAAAACTTATATATATGTTCCCGTCGTTCCTATGAGAAGCATAGGACCTTAACAAAAAACATAGTGGCTTCAAAATATAAGTAAAAGATGTGAAGCCACTGCATATTCCTTAACTCGAATTACAAATAAAGATCGATAATTGAGAAATTTGAGATTAAGAAGGGAGATTTGTGAAACCCATTTCTGCTTTGTTTTTTCTTGACTCCCCATTCTTTATAAGCATTTAGGGTAATTTCCTGGCATGATCCTTATCTAAAAGAAAGAATCTACTACGGGCCATTTACATATAAGGAAAATGTTTATATAGAATTTTATTTCTGTGAAAGCTATTTAAAGTGATTTTTTTTTGATCAAATATAATTTTCGGCAGTAGGCCTTATAAGGAAACTAGAACTAATAATATTAAGAAAATATTTAAAGGATTAATAAAGCACACATTATGCTTGTTATAATTTATTAAAAGTTTATAAAAGAAAATAGTCATAGAAAATTTGTTTTATAAACCTTTAATAAATTTTAAAATTGTTAGAGAATAGGGGGTAATTTTTTTTAAAAATTAAAGTATGCTTTAAAAAATCAAATCAAAAGTTAAATTAAAAAAAAAACAGTGCTGCCGTCGTCCATGATAAACGCACTAAAGAATATTTGTGAAAGTCAAGTCAGCACAAATTCTAAAACAACAACTTTAGATATCCATAAGAAGCCCCCTTTGAAAGTCGTTGCAATCCAGTCAATCCATCTTATAAAACTTCGTTGGCGGTTTTAGGTTATGCCATACTATTTACGTACTCCAATTCGTTTTTATTTTTTCTTCTCTTATTTTTTCATCTTCATTTAAATCGTTTTACAATTTCCTGCCCTGCGGATTAATATGTAAATATATTTAAAGATTTTATTATACTGACTTTAAATTGCTGTACTCTGAAGATATCAGTAAATGGGTTAAAACCTTTTAGTGTCTGTTATAAAAAGTAAATAATATTTAAACGTTTCAGACAAGTTAACAATTATTTGTTTTAGTTTTATATTTAAAGAAGCCTTTTATTTACCCTAATTATAAACAACAACTGAACACAAATGATTTTTTTACAAAAACCCTAATAAAAAAAAGATGATATAAACAGCTAAAGGTGATTAAGAAGATTTTAATCACTATTGACACACATTTTGGGGCTAAAAACCAAAAACGCACATTTTCAATTTATCAAAAAAGTTTATGGTAAGTTTAAAGAAAAACTTTGAAAAATTGTTAAAGAGCTTAAGGTAAGTCCATTAGAAAGGCAAAATGTTTAAGGAAATATGTTTGAAGGTATGACATCACAATTTTTTGAACTTTTTAAGGTTATAATTAAAAGTTGTATCATTATTTTTTTTTATAAAATTAAAAATTTTTTTTACACAATTAAATAATTTTTATTATATAAATGATGCGTCGAAGGTGTAAACATAACAAAGAAATATGTATGTGGCCAATAATAATTAATAATAAATAAAAAAAAAAAAGATTTTTATAATATTAAAAAAATGAAATAAAAAAAATATTGGTATTTAAAAAAAATTTTGTTTTTGTTTTCAATAAAAAATCTTACATGAAATTTTGTTTTAATTTTATAAAAACAGGCAATAAAACAACCACAAGTGAGTAGAGTATATTTGTGTTTTTGAAAAAAAGGAAATTTTTCAATTCAAATGGATGTTGTGAAGAAAAAGAGCAGCAACACTTCAATGATTGATTGGTTAATTATGAAAAGCAATGCGGAAAAACTAGTCCCATAATTAGATGTCGAATGGTTTATACATTTAAATAATTCTTCTTTTAATTCCTGAACGATATGATTTGATTTTTTCACATTCCATTACTTGTGAACTTAAGCAAACGATAGATTACGTAAAAATACAAATAGAATCCTCCGAATAAATTTCTTTTTATTCTTGGCAGCAATATTTTTTTGCGATAAGAATTTTTCTATTATTTGTTTTTCATTACAATTATTTATTTTGTGTGTGTTGGTAGTGAATTTGTTATTTATTTTTATGCACAACTAATTCTGACATTGTACTTTTATTTGTGGTTAACACGCCCATTAGGTGTGGAATTTATGGATCTTTTAAACTTTAAATGAAATTAAAATAGAAAAAAACAAATGCTTTTCGTCTGCAGCAGATGTTCTTAAATTAAACTTTAGCGGGAGTGAGTTAATGTAAAGAAATTACTTCACGTGCTAGTCTTAAACTCCTAACAACAGAAACAGAGTCGTATTGCCTCGATGTTGACTTTTACGTATTTTAGAAAATTACAACATGCTATCAAAAAAATGTACATTAAAGATTTAAATTTTTTTTTATAAAAATATCTCTTAATAACGCGAAAATATTTATTTGTCGTATTGACATAATTGTTAAAATTTGTATGGTTTGTTGTTAGTTTCAAGCTGAATGTTTTTTGGATTTGTCAGAATTCTCATTCAATTTATTTGAATTTTGGTATGTATATACATACATTTTTTAAAATTTTTCAAGAACGAAATTTCAAAGTCTACTGATGATCTGGTATAAACAACCAGTGGAAATGCAGCATAAAGACAGCTTGAAACTAACAACAAACTATAAAATTATGTCTTAATTTTTTGTTTTAGGAAAAATTTTGATAAACAAAAAATTATAACATTTAAAAGAAAGGGGTATGTTCTGTATTTCGTGTGGAATTAAAATGTGCGGAATTGTCATAGCGTTTTTGTTCTACATTTTAATTTCACATGTAATACAGAACAGCCCTGAATGTTTCGTTCATTCAATTTATTTTAAAGAAATACCTAATTACTTAATGCTTATTCGAGCTAAAATTATAGGGGTAGGATCAGGGGGTGTGGCACCGGCCATACGACTCAAATACATTTTATGGCATATCTTGAGAACGGTTGTTTTTGTGGTCTAAAAATTTTATGCGAAAAACTGTTATACTATTATCCTTATTTAAGCCAAGAATTGTGTGGATCGGATCAGGGGGTGTGGCCCACCCATATAACTCAAACACCTTCTATGGAATATTTTGAGAACTGTTGTCGAGCCAGAAATTTGGAAAAGCAGACCTGGGGGTGCGGCACCACCTTTACAACTTAAATAGATTTTAGGGTACATCTTAAGAAGTGTTATATCTATAGTCATGAAATTCTTTATTACTAACTCTTTTACCATATTCCTTATTCGACCCCAAAACCGTGAGACTGGAATTAGGAGGTGTGGCACCGCCCATGCAACTCAAATATATTTAATGGATTATCTTGAGAACTGTTTCTATGATCTTAACAATTTTGTGCGATTAACTCTAATACTGTTTTGCTTATTAATTTTCAAGATCAAATCTGCGGGTGTGGCACCTACAACATACAACTTAAAAATATTTTGTAAAAAATCTTGAGATTTGTCTTTTCCCTTGATGAGGTCTCTTATGCCCTTTTACAAACAAAACACTTTTAGGAATATAGAAAGAAAATATATTCTTAAGATTATGTATGGTGCTAATACAAATTTGTCTATTTTAATTAAAATTATTATCTTACATGAGTGGGCAGATCAACTCCCCATATTAAGCAATTTTTCTTTATGCCTTTTTTTAGGAATTGTAATATGTAGTTATATCTTTATTTTACAAAAACTATTATGGGTTCGTTTAAGGTACGTTGTACTTTCGATATAAAGAATTTTAATTTTATGGCGTATTGGAGTAATTAAAAAACTTATGGTTTTTTTTAAACAAATATAGAGTTACTTAGACATTGATTGACTTATTTGGTAAATAATTGGGCAGGATTTTTTTTAGCTCCCATGCAAAGAAAATGAATCCCCGGGCTACGCCGTGTAAAAACTGCTAGTATCTTTATAAATTATCTATTTGCAGAAAATATTTAACAAATTCTTCAATTCTATATTAAGATTACCTCTATTCGTTTTTGGCATTACCTGCAATTAGTTTTATGCACTACAACTACACCAGTGTTGACAGTTTGCCATTCTAAGTGTAACGCCCAAATATTTGTATGTATGCATGTACATATATCCTTGATTTCTATAATTTCCTGGGGTCGATTTAGGTTGGTGTAGTCTAACCGCACTATCAAGTGTCTATATATATTATTTAATTTTATCGAGCTTTGCAAATAATCTGAGTTAACTACCCTCAGTTTAAGAAACTCTGTTAAACATTAATTCTATGTTCTAACGTTTGCGTGGCAAAATCATTCTTCAACACTTGTTGCTGCAAAACAATGCTTACAAAAAATCCAAACAACAATTTCTATCCACACTTTTCTTCAGATCTTTAATGTTTTATGATTTTATTTGTATTAGAATGAAATCAGAGTCGTTGACCATAACGGCTTGTACTCCAATTTTCTCTACAACTTTGGCTACTGCTATTAATGTTGTTAGATTATCTGCGTAAATTTTATATACCGTAAGTATGCCTTTGATTTTTAAGTAAATTTCTGTTACAGATTTTCGAGCAGCAATGCAGACGCAGTATTATTAGAAAATAAAAAAACGGCAAATGTTACAACAGCTGCACATGTGCAGTTTAAAGCAATTGCTCTTTCTGAAACTACGTGGCAGTTATTTATTTTGTTTTTTTTTTCTATTGTTGGGTTCTTAGTTGACCACTAATGATAACGATTTGTTTGCTATGCATCACAATCTTAACAACCAACCAACACAGCCATGCAGCCAGCAACAAAAAAGAATTCACCAAAATTGTGTTGGTAAATGTCTTTATTTGTTGTGCGCAAAAGCTTGTGTGTTTTAATAAAACATTTCTGGCCAAATTAAAATTCTAACCAACTGCAAATATGTATGTATGTAATTACTTTTTTGTCTATGTGTGTGTATGTGTTTATGTCTGAATACAATTTCAAAAATGTTTTAAGAACTTTTACAAATTAGTAAAGCTCTAGTTAACATTCATATCAAACAAAAGAGATCTTTAAAAAAACTAAGTATATTAAATACATATGTACATATGTATATGATAATAGAATCTTTCATTAATTCCTTAAAGATTTTGAATAGAAATAATACATATTTCTGTTATGTTTTTTTTT
>NDXZ01020985.1:0-11869 GCA_003055125.1 Paykullia maculata
GACAACGGGAATGCGCAATCTTGTATTTCTATCATTCTTGCTATTTGCCCATAGACAATCGTATAATTAAAACGCGCAAACACACGACAATGGACAACAGCAATAACAACAACAATAACTACTACTACTACTACTACTACTACAACTTTACTAGATACTACAGTCTCTAAAAGTTTTTCTAGATAATAAATGACCCACCATTAAATTGCAATTAAAAGCTCATATGTGTCCGTAAACTGCTACGAAACGTTAATTTTCGAAATGTTGCCAAAGCTAACAGAAATAATGCACGAAAACAACAACAAACAAAAAAAGAATAGTCAGGGCTGCGATTTAAGTTTAATAAAAAAAAACTGATAATAGGAGACCAAAAAATATGCGCTATAAAATGGAAATATGACGCATTTCTGGGGAAATTGTAAAGCCCAAAGAATAACGTCTGTCTGTTCGTTATAATCGGGGTATAACTTCCACTAGGCCTCTTACACATAAACGTTCTTCAGGTATTTAACTCTAACTACAATCGACTCTACTTTAAATTTTACAGAACTAAATATAAAAGTAAAGATGGCTTAAGAGATATTACGAAAGGAAAAATAAAAATGTCAGTTATAGACACGAAATTACTTCAAATTATAAAATATGTACATAATATGTATTTATGTATGTATATGTATGTATGTATGTATATAAAGATAAAATATTTGAAAAAAAAAATTCAATTGTAGAACTTAAAGAAAAATTTGATAACTTTTGACATACTCAAAACATATTTTACATTAAGTAATATATTTTTGACGGTTACTTGTCATTGTTATTTCTATACATTAATGCTAAAATTGTAGCAACATTAAATACACATACAGGCCAAAAGACATAAACGCATACATAACATACAAAGAACTCTCATACTTTAATGCCTTATTGGAAAACAACTTGCATTCGTTTGGTTTTTTTTTCCTGCCTTTTTACAGGAAACTTGAATAATGGGCCATTTTAAAAAGTTTTTCTTTGCCAGCCAAACCATACAGTTGCATAAATAAAATACAAAATTGTATTTTGTTTATCATTATTACTCTTAGTGCGGAGTATCGTAATGCTTTTAATTGGTGAAAAAATTAAAAGAATTATAACACTAAATGATTACCACAGATTCACACAACAAAACACAGCAGCAGGTGCTTAAATTAACGTTTTATTCAAAATACAGAGCAATAGCAACGAATACCAACATGCCATACATTTTTGGATTAAAAATCAAAACCATTTTCTTTAAACTAATTTTCATATCATTTGATTTTTAAGCCAATAACAAATCGCTCGTATGTTGCCATCTATACCCCTTGTTGAACAATCTTTATGCAATCTCATATGAATTGGCTTGCATACGAGCTTATTAAACTTTTATACAACAAATATCCCATGAATCATAATTAAAAGTGTGTGTCCGTTCATATTGACCCTTAACCATCTGAACATTAAACAAATTAAGTGCCACAAATTTGTGAAAAAAATATCATGGAATTTTCTTTAGTAATTTTTATTACACAGACTTTTCTACCTCTCTGTCTTTTCTACCATTCTCTCTCTCTCTCTCTCTCTCTCTCACACTCTCTCTCTCTTTCAACTCATAATCAGGGGTGCCAGATGATTTTGCTTTAAAATCGACTTTAATTTTAAAAAAGAGAGAAATAAAGTATCAACTAATGTTTGTAACATGAAAAAATAATATAAAAATTAATAAAAATAAACGCTTTGCAAATAAATTGTAAGTTTAAAAAAGTTTTTTAAAGTTTTGTATAAACATTTATTTTATAGATACACATTCGAGTTTGACATTTTTTTAAACTCTTTTTAATATCAGCATCAAAACAGTTTAAATTATTAAATTTTAGATAATCTTAAAAAAAAAGAACTTGTGAAGAATTATTTTCCAGGAACATGGAAATTTTGTTTTTATTAGGCTGACTTGATTAAACTTTTTTTTCACTTCTTTCAAAAATTTCTTAAAAATTTACAAATTTTAACTCTCTGAATTCAAAGTCTAAAACTTATTTTTCAGAAATTAAGCTGAAGAGTTATTTTAGAATTTCCATAAAGGATGATCGTCCGTTTTCATTTTTTTTGGCCGGATTAATCATATTTTAAGATTTATGTTCAAAATCAACACGTTTTAATATTTTGCAATTCTATATATAAAAACTAAAGCAGTTATTTACAATTTTGTAAAGCTTTTATTCTGATATTAACTTTTACCCAATAATCCCAAATACATCTCATCAAATTTCAAAATATTCTTTGTGTTCATAAATTCCGTTAAATAGATTTCATAATTTTTTTAAATACTTAACTCATTTCTTTCAAAAAAGATTTTCCATGTTGTTTAGGTTGCGTATTTTTCTTGACTCTCTTTTACATATTATGTTAATATTATAAACAGTTTCAAGAATATATTTTAAAAAAGTTAAACAGATATATTTGATTTAATTCGTTTACATTTCCAATTACTGTTTCAAGCGATAGCCATTTGGTTTGACTTGGATGCAGTAATTTTTTGTTTGTTTTATTTCTATCAATTTTTGAATATTTGAAATTGAATAAGTCTTTTTGGACTTTTTCATACATAATTTTAAATGTCTCTAGCTAGTTACCGTGTTTATGTGTTTATCGAAAAATCGGCACTTAGATAATTTTAAGGCAAAAAATCGGCAAAATGCCGATAAATCGGCAAATATGGCAGGCCTGCTCATAATATTGTTGTCCTATATCCATTAAAGAAAAAAATCAACTTTAACGTAGGCACAAAATACTAACACTAATGCATATGCATTTAAGTACATGCAAATTTTTTTTTTTTAAATTTTAGATCATTTTTGAATCAATTACCTACTGTAAAGTGTAGCTTTAAAAATGCAGGGTATTAGCTTCATGTTCATATGTGAGTAAAATTCGCAAAGCAAAGGCTTATATAAAAGTCCTTTACGAAACAACATAAATTTCTTGGATTCCCTAAATGCTTTTTAAACTCCCCTCGTATGTAAACCAGTCTATAAAATTACTTTTGTTCCTTCTTTTTAGTTTCTAATGCAGTTTTAAAAACATAAATAAAAATTTATGGTCAATAAAGTAATAGTGGGTGGGTGGGTGCTGGTGAATACCCATAAGATGTTATGTTTGTTTATGTGTATTTGTTTCTATACGTTAGAGTAGGTGCATTTGTGTCTGTGCCGGAACGTGCAACATAATTTTAACTGTAAATAAAGTAGAAAAACAAATCGCTTTTAATAAAATTTAATGGATTTTCATAATAAATTATATGCATAAATGCATCTTCATATCTATGTATATATTGAATAAGGAACGTAGAAGTAATGATAGTAAAAATTAGAATAAATGCGTTACGTTTTTGACATACTATGTTTATTTACTTCCAATTTCCTTTTTTAAGAAAATTTATCTCAGCAAAAAAACTTTCTACAACTTATCTGTTAAAGAAAACAAGTATTCAATAATTCCATTTAAAAAATGTATAAATTTTTTATAGAAAATGCCGAACATAAAAAATAGTTCAAAGAAAAAAAAAATACTACAAATTAGTAACCTGATTTCAAACACAAGTAAATTGTTTATAACTTTTTTTTATAGTTTAAAAAGATTCAAAAAAAGTTTTTTAAGATATATATTTCAATTAGTTAGAATTTTTTTTAATGATTGTTTTTATTATTACGAACTTATTTGTTTTTAAGACAATTAATTTTAGTTTTATTCTGGTTCAAGTTCATTTCTAAATTTTCAAAGAAATTTAATTTTTTATTTGTGATAATTAATGAATAATAATTTGAAAAGTAAATTTTGCCAACACTAGCCAAGTGGAATGAATTTTCGAAACCAGCTACGGTTTTCATCATCAGCACTCTTTGATCGGTGGTTAGTGTTGGATGTAAATATCATCTATTTAACTCACAGTTTATTAGGAATTAGGGAATGGTGACTGTCTGTCGACTATACATATTTATATTTCCTACCACTTAATGAGTTAGAACGAAATTTACTTCAACAACTATTTTTTACTTTTCATTTTATATTATACCCTATTTCCTAATAAACTGTGAGTTAAGTAGATTTCAATTAGTTTTTACCTTTAAAACAAATTATGAAAATTTTAAATATCTTTTTCTTAAAGATTTTAATATACTTTCTTTTGTTACATGATTTTTGATTAAGTTTGCGATCTTAGACCAATTTTTATACATATTTCCTGTATATTTTATTAAAATTATAAAAAGACAATTTTTTTTTAGTTTTATTCTGGCTCAAGTTCATTTTTAATTAAAAAAAGATTTTAAAAAAATTTTTATTCTAAGAAAATTATTAATAAAATTTTGTGGTGAAAATATTTAACGTGGTTTTTTTTTTTTTGAAGACACCATTTTACACTTTAAAATCAGTGTTGTCATTTTGACGCTTTTCGGGTATTTTATGACGCTTTTTTAGTCTCGTTACCCTTTTATTTTTTCCGAATACCCTTTTTTAAAAAAAGGTATTTTGTGGCGCTTTTGGTGTAATTGTTGTGTTTTGCAGGTTTAGTATTTTTTTTGCAACAATACAGTTTTTTTTATATTTTTCATCTGTTGTGTTTTTTAAAGGTATTCTTGAACTTGCTGTCAAATTTAAAAAACAGACAATAAGCACCCAAAACGGGAAAAGCAGCTACATTTTTACATTATTTTAATATTTAAAAAAGACAAAACACAAAAAGAATAATTGTAATTGTTTGTAAACAGATCTTTTGCGGATATTAGGTTTAAAAATGTAAGTACATAATTTGTTATACCCTTCACCAAAGGTGATAAGGGTATATATAAGTTTGTAATTTCAACAATTTTCGGAATATAAGCAAAAAAAAAATTTTTAGAGATATGTATAGGCAAACAATTTTTTTTTACGTAAATACACGTAGTGAAGGATATATGAGATTTGGCACAGCCAAATACAGCACTCTTACTTGTTTTTAATTTGATTAACATAGTTTTAGTACAATTCTAGTTTAGATGGACGGCCATTATAGAAAAAAAGTTGGAGACACTTCCAGAGTTAAAAAAGTGGTTAAGACCTGGAAAGGATTCTACTTAGGTACACTGTATAAGTTGCAAATGTTAAATTTGCCTAAAGAATCTAACGTTGCAAACATGGGAAAATTTAGAAAGAACTGATGAATTTTGTATTGAAGTGTAAAATTTTAAAAATTCTTTAGGGGAAAATCCTTTTCATGAACTAGCTAACTTTGTTATTCGTTTACTTTCTTTTTCTTACTCAAATGCCGAAGTCGATAGAACATTTAACTTAATGAATTTTTTTAAACCAAAAATTAGAAATCGACTTTCTGCAAATTTAGCCACTTTATTATTACATATTAAATACGGTCTGAAACAAAAAAGAATTTGATGTTGCAATTACAAATTACCTTCAAGCGTTTTCCTAAAAAATTAATTCGAATCAAACTTATAAAAGATCTGAGTATTTTATTATAATCGTTTTGTGGCCTGATGATGATAAATTGGTTTTTAATAAAATGTTATTTTATTTTAAGTTTTGCTTACTTTGAAATTAAATGAATTGATAATAAAATAAATGTGTTTGTGTTTTAATGTGCTATTTGCAAAGCAAAACAAAATTTTAAAATTTTTTTTTAATATTTTTATTTATTTCCCTTGGCGCTTTTTACCCTTTTTCTCTTAATTTTTTTACCCTTTTTATACCCTTCACACACACACATGTGGTAAGGGTATATATAGGTTTGTCATTCCGTTTGTAATTTCTTCAATCAAAACTGGATCCTTATAGATAGGGAAGTCGATTTAGCCATGTCCGTCTGTCCGTCTGTCCGTGTGTTGGTTGAAATAAAGTTTACGTAGCTCCCATAGGTCACCCAGGGTTGTATGTGGTATCAAACTTTTGGAAATACTTTCGAGAAAATCGGTATTGAAAACTGGCAAGATCCATTAATAACCGGCTGAGATATAAACAAAAAAAGACGACTGCCTCGTTAATTTTTTAAAGTTTTTTTTTACACATTTCTTTTTGTTTTTTTATTGTTTACATTTTTTTGACACTAGTTCAAATAAACTACTGATATTTGTCATCAAAATTGGAGATTATAGTTAATTCTGAGTGGTTCGCAGCAAGTTTCAAAATGAAACAGGTAGTTTCGCTCGTGAAATTTTGTATGGCGAAACAGGTTGGTTTTATCAAGATTGGGGCGCGAACTGTGAATTAAAGAGCGAACGTCGATATTTCCTGTCCGTCTGAACATAGTATTACAAATATACGACAATGATAACAAATTCTTCTGCTACATGTGCTACTGTTATTCCTAAAAAAATTAGTTCGACAAAAATAGAGACAGACGCACAGAAAAACTAAAAGAGATCTTAGCCAATTACATATAATGAATTTTACACGCATTTTTCAAAAATATAAAAAATCCACTTTTGTGTGCATAAATGCATTCATAAAAAAGTACTAGTTTCAAAAAATAACTGAAATTTATTTGCACCCACACATATACAGTCACATATCATATGTATGTATATGTGTATGTATAGTATTATGTGCGTCCATACATAAATATAAAACGTTCGTTCGTTTAGATTCAGTGAGGCTTACTGATTTTAATATGCATCTGATTGTGAATTGTATACCCACAGCAAATCTCTTGATAGCCATCTGCATGTAGTTTAATAGAAGTTTGCAAAAACAAACACAAAACTACTACAAAAAACAAATGCTTTCTTTTTGTTGGGCTAGTTTTTTGCGATGTGTTGCTGTAGTATGTTGTTTTATTTTTCTGTTTTTAAAAGTTTTTTTCTTTTGTCGATGAAAGGCAATTTGTGAAATCCTTTCATAATCAAAATCAACCGCAGAACCCAACCAACAACATTTCAATGCAAAACTTACTATTTAATACGAGCAATGCATGTGTCTACACACACACACACACACACACATACCAACGCAAAAATGTGACCTAAACCCATTTACACACACTGTTTCACTAACATGTGGCTATACATGAGGCAATATTAGTGTCATAACACTAACCAACAAATGTTTATCAATGTACGCACATATGCATGAAAATTTAAAAGCACCCACACGTTTACATAACCATTTAAATCAAAATCAAAAATGTTTATGTATAAATGTTTTATGAATGCAATCATTCACATGTCTCTGCTTAAGCGGGCCTATGTGTATGTAATGCATGACATTAGCCCGTTTATGCCAGAAAATTGTAATCTAATATACCGCAATTATCCAGCGACTTAGATAATGACCGCAAAAAAAGCGTACAAGGTTTAGCAATTAATTATATCTTGTCAAATCATATAATCGTTATTAAAGCTATTGAGCAGAAAAAAATATTTTATTCATTTAAATCAAACCGCATAAATTTAATTGTTTGTCAAACATATCAGCATCTTGGATATGACAAGGTCATATGTATGTATGTGTATAGGTTTGTGTATCCGATTGTAATTTCTACAATAATAATTTGCGACCCTAAAGAGTAAATATCTTCTACTGTCCGTGTGTATTGTGTATGAGGAAACTTGATGTTCCTAATACGCCAGATGTTCTAGTATTAATGCATCAGATATTTTAAGATAGCTATTAACGCCTTAGATATACATATATACATACACACTTATGTATGTAACCATGAATTTGTTTGTTTTCAAAATTGTTTACATGAAAGAAATTTATTTTTTCAGATATTTTTAAGAATATTTTAATACACACATATGTATGTACGTATGTATTTATGTGTATAAGATGATCTAAAATCATGTATAGACAATATTAATTTAAAAAAATTAAGTTTTCAGGCTCCTTAATAATTTTTTTTTAAACTTTGTTTCGGCCTATAAATACCTGAAATATAAGCAATAAAACCCCGGATATCTGTAAAACTTGTTGCGTATGTATGTATAAGCCAACTTAGTATTGCATATAAATTGACAGAAAAAACTAAGTTTTTTTTAAGGTCAATTAATGCAAAATCTTTATTATAGGTTTGGGGATTTTTCTATAGGTTTAGGTAGTCTCCGATTTTAGAAATTAAATTTTTACCACAATTTTTTTTTCAGACGAAGAAAATTTTGTTTTCTTTACAACTGAACACGATTATTTTACAGTAAACTGTCGTGGCCTATAACGACTTTTTTCATTATTTAATATTTTTCGTGCTGCTTTCGTACAAGTATAAGTTTGTTTGGATTCGCAAAGAACAAATGAACGAAACGAAATACAAATAAATGCAAATACAACTGTTAAATTGATTTCTAATTCGTTTTCATTTTCATTGTCGTTTTCATTACGAGAACATAAACAAATATCATAAAGAAGAAGGCGAAAAGCAACAAAACTTGAAATATTATAGAATGAGTTTTTCCGTCTTATAAATCCTGTGTGTGCTAATAAACATGTAAAAGTACAAGATAAATACTTAGCACAGATATGTATTTATATATGTATACATCCATATATAAGTGTATGTTATTAACACAAATACATATGCAATACATACAAATATTTCTTTGTATTAACAACTGCGTACAGTTAAGTTTAGTTTTGTGTGTTTATAAAGTACATGATCTTGAATCGTGTTTTAACTTCTTTTCTTGTGTGAGTGGTATGTTGGTTTCTTTTATTTGTATTGGAATAGAATTTACTCTAAGTGCTGATGCTGCTGCCACTTTTCTTGCTATTAATATCTCGTTTTAGTCTTATTATGTATTTGTTTAAGCGGTAATTACGAATAACTTGTTTGCAAACTGGGCGCACGCTGAAGTGGGTGACTTTTTATTATTATGTTTTTTTTTTTATCAATAAGGTGGTTGTATGCGGGTTTTAGGGGAAAAAGCTAATGTTTTGGTTTAAATTCAATGCTTGTTGGTTACCAGATTATGTGCCAAGATTTAACAAGTAGCTAAAGTATAAAATTTACAGCAATTAAATGACATTAAACAAGCAGCAGCAACAACTATAGTTAAGGCTCGAATAATAAAAATACAGTTACTTTGGCAGCAGACTTAGCACGAATGAACATCTTTAAAGAGCGGCAGTGGCATCTGTTTAATTTTAATGAAAAAACGAAACAACAAAATAATTAAAATACAAGACGGGTTTTTCAGTTTTTTTTACAGTTTTTGTGTCTGACTTTATAATTTTGTTGGTTCTTTTTTTCACTTTCAAAAGTGTTTATAAGACAACAGCAACATCCAACACGTAAATTAAATTTTTTTAATTAATATTTTAAGCTTTTAGCTTTAACGATTTTCCAATGGCACTTTGGTAGGGGTTGCATATTTATTTTTCTCCTGCATATATAAATAATTAGCAGTGTTGGATGTAGTAAAAGACTACAGTTTATTAATACTGACTGTAAGCTATGGTCACTTCCTTCCTAGTTTTTTCTTTCTTTATTTGCTCAAATATTCAAGACAAACAACAAAAATTACATTAAAAATAACACAACAACTATGAAAACATCTTCGGAAAGTTATGAGAGTTAAAAACATTATGATGATTTCGGTTTATAAAGTGGTTGAAAACGAATTTCAAAGGCACTAAAATAAAGAAAACAAATAATTTATTGAAAAGTTTCTAATAAGTAAAGAGTTTGTTTCTATTAATAGAGAATCTCTTAAAATAAAACAAAAATTTTAAGTATACCTATTAAATTCAGATTTTTTTAATATAAAAGAATTTTTCCAAAAGTAGGGGGTATCGTAAGTTTTCTACTTATATAGAGTTTATAAAAAAAAATAATGTCCCATTTTTTATAAATAAAGAAAAGTCCAGTATTCACTTGATGAATTGTATATTTTAGATACCTATATATCAATCAATAGAACGCGCATAATGTTGTTTTCCTGCACTTTATTTTGTTTTGGGTATTTTATATACATTTATAGGTATGTACATATTTATATGTACATACATATAAATTATATTGAATAAAAAAAAATGAATATCTCATGTGACTTAAATCGGTTCCTCATTTTTAAATAATTGTTAAAGAAATTGAAGTTTCTTAATGCTAATCAATCTCAATGCAGTAAAAAAATCTGCTCTATAGAGTATTGCAAATTCGTTCTGAATAAAACAGTTTTACCTAATTTTCATCTACAATGGCCACCACCACCCTCAATGCAAATAAAACTCCTCTTTTCACTTTTTTGCTGCTCTTAATATCAACATGCAGAAAGGATCCCAAAAAGGCATCTAAATATAACGTATAAGTATAGAAGTAATAAAAAGAAAATAAGTAAAATATATGTAAGTACACAATACAAACACACATACATACATAAAAAGAATAACAAATACAAGGAAAAATTACGACAAGCAAAATAACAAACTCCACTCGTACTTTCATTTGCCAACAACACCATCAATACTACGAGAGTGTATCTACTACTACTTAGCCCTACTCCAAAAACGAAATTGTTCTATTTACACATTAGATGTTAAATAAGAAGAAATGTATAGAAAAAAATGTATAAATAAATAAAAACAACTGCTTGCTGGTCCGACAGTTTGTCTACTGCCTCGGTAAGAGTCAAATTGTAGGAGAAAATCCACACAAGTTAAAGCTAAATAAAAAAAAAATAATATGTTTTACAAGATAAACGGAAACAAGCCAAGATGGAATTAATTTTCCGCTTTGAACAAACAAGCGGAAGTAAATAAGAAGACCAACTTCTAACAAAAATATAAAAATTTAAGAAAAAAACTGCACACACACATTACAAACATAAACCTTAGTAGTAAAATGGACTTAAGGGAAGAGCTACTGAAGACAATGCTGCTGTTGTGGTGTAGTATTAAATTCTCTAAAAATCTTGAAAATAAAACTTTATTGTATGTATTTAGATTTGAAAGCTAAGACTTTTTCATTTTTAAAGCAAATGAAATTTTAAAAACACATGCAAACCATCCTATCGGTAAATTTTACAAAAGGCATTCACTAAACAGGCCTGCTAAGACCATCTGATTTAATTCTCCGAGAATGGCCTCGAACCATTATTGAAGGGGAATTGATATATGTGTATGAATTCGTCTGTAATAATTGTTTTGTGTAAAAAAAAACAAAAAAACTTAAAAATAGACGAGGCAGTCGTCGTTTTTTGTTTATATCTCTGCCGGTTATTAATGGATCTTGCCAGTTTTCAATACCGATTTTCTCGAAAGTATTTCCAAAAGTTTTATACCACATACATATAACCTTGGGTGACCTATGGGAGCTACGAAAACTTGATTTCAACCAACACACGGATTTGTTTGAAATCCATACATATAACCTTGGGTGACCTATGGGAGCTACGAAAACTTGATTTCAACCAACACGCGGACAGACGGACAGACGGACATGGCTAAATCGACTTCCCGTTCTTTAAGGATCCAGAATATATATAATTTATAGGGACGCAAATGAATATAGAAGAAATTACAAACGGAATGACAAACCTATATATACCCTTTCCACATGTGTGAAGGGTATAAAAAATGTAAAAAGTTTGCCTGATAAGGCCTCATAAAAAGGCCTTTTTACTCCTACTTTTTACCGCTGGAATAATTTCAAGACACACTTAAATGAATGAATGCAAATTTCCCAGTGATGGTGGTGAGCACTAACGAAACAATTTTTAAACACTAAATGATTGACTATGTGTATTCGTTCGTGTTTGTGTGTGTGTGTGTGTGTGTGTATGTGCGTGTAAACAAAAATTGAGGGTCATACATAGTCATATATAGTCATATATAGTTTCATAACACAGCGACCAAAAACATAATTAAACAT
>NDXZ01020995.1:0-15764 GCA_003055125.1 Paykullia maculata
TTTTCAATTTAAAAATGGAATTAAAAAAAAATATAAAGCAAATATTTAACATTTTGCACTTTTTTCTGATAGCTACTTATCTTAAAAATAAAAAAGCCATAAACCATAAAAATCGGTTAGAAAATGTAGATTTTATTGTCAATTTACCGCAGGTACCCAATATTGACCAAATATGTGTAATGCAGCAAACAACGTCAGAGTGGGCGCACTAAAGCGCCTTGTAGAAACAATGAATGTCAACTCTTATTTAAAAAAACACAAAATTTTTGATGCGTACCTGCGGTAAATTGACAATAATACTAATAATAATAATAAACTTGTAATATTATTAGATGAGTAGTTAAGCTTTAAGTTAAGGTTTGGTTGGTTTGTGCAAAAATTTGGCAGAGTTGACTAACTCGTATGATTCAAATTTTAAATTCGCTACTTTAATATATTTTAATGGTTTGAGAGATATACGCATCTTTTAAAATGTTGCCTCTAGACTCTAGATTCCTCTTTAATTTAATTTCATATATTTGAAATGGTTCTTTAGAGGGTAACTCATGTTTAGTAACAAACATAAAGATAACTATTATTTTGCGCAAAATAATTTCCGGTTTTCGGGACTGACATCCCTAATACAAACATACATATTTGTTTATTTAATTTTAGCTCGAAGTCCTTTGTATTCTCACACGAATCAAACGTTTCAAGGTTTAACAACAATAAGAGCTTTAGGTGCCACACACTATTTGGAGAACGAATTTCATTGTCTACAAAATAAAAACACCTCGGCCCTTTACTTATATGTTACATCTAATAGAGCTTTCGCTTTTTGGACTGACTTGATTTGTGTTCTATATGTTTTGACAGTTACATTTAGTTTTCTACTGATCGATCGAAATTTTTATAGTGGTGACGTAGGTCTGGCCATAACGCAATCGATGACACTGGTAATAATGTGTCAGTGGGGTATAAGACAATCAGCTGAAATGGAAAATTATATGACCAGTGTCGAACGGGTTATTGAATATGCTGAAACTCCACCAGAGGCTAATTTGGAAACAGATCATTCAATTAAATTGCTGGATTCCTGGCCTTCTAAGGGATGCATAGTCTTTAATAATTTGCGGCTCAGATATTACGACAAAGGTGATTACGTATTAAAAGGTTTAAATTTCTCTATAAAACCTATGGAAAAAATAGGTATCGTTGGTAGGACAAGTGCGGGAAAATCATCTATAATACAGGCCATATTTCGTTTAGCCAAAAACGAGGGTATAATTAATATCGATGGATTTGATATAAAAGATTTGGGGTTGCACGACCTACGAAGTCGTATTTCGATTATACCGCAAGATCCAATATTATTTTCGGGCACGTTACGTTACAATCTGGATCCATTCGAAGAAAAGACTGATGAGGAAATTTGGCTTGCTTTAGAAGATGTAAAATTAAAATCATATGTTATGGCCTTAGAAGGTGGCCTGTTCTCTCACATGCACGATGGCGGATCTAATTTTAGTATGGGTCAACGTCAGTTAGTGTGTATGGCCAGAGCAATTTTGAGGCACAATAAGATTCTTATAATGGATGAAGCGACGGCCAATGTCGATCTCGTGTAAGTAATTAATATACTTACATACAAACATATGAATGTATGTATGTATGTATACATTTTTGCATTTGTCTAATATTTATCAAACAACTTATAATTGGTAATAGAACTGATGAGCTTATCCAAGAGGCCATACAAACTAAATTCGCCAAATGCACTGTCTTAACAATTGCTCACCGATTGCACACTATTATGGACAACGACAGAGTTTTAGTAATGGATGCAGGCAATGTTGTCGAATTAGGTCATCCGTTTGATCTGTTGCAGAATCCCAACGGTCACCTATATAAATTTGTTGCACAGACGGGCACTGATACGGCCCAATATTTAAGACGCCTGGCAGAAAAAAGTTTTTGTAAACGTGTGGTCATTAAAAATTAACAATAATTTATATCTTTGTTATTAAATAAAATAATGCAGAAAAATGTTTTTTATTAAGAGACTGGTTTTTTTAAAGCTGGCTTTACACTTATATACGGAATATTACGACATGTCAAAAAATACAATAAAATGAAATGAAATTAACAGAAGCATTTTGTCCGAATTGCTTACCTATTGTCTTTTACTTGCAATAACGTATTATTTTAGTTTGTGCTCTCTCCCCCCATAAAATAAAATGTTTAGAAGTGAAATAAACATTGACTGCCTTCAATACCTACCTTCCATTCTTTTAGGGTTAGTAAATTAAACAATGTTTAGAAGTGAATTAAAATATTAAAGTTATTATAATGACGCTGATCATGTGTGTAATATAGTTTAAATTTTGTTTTTCTTAAGTATCTGGTACATTTTGATAAAAATATGTAAATATGTATATTTTATTTTCTGAATTTCGCGTATATATTTTAGCTTTTTTTGTATATACATACATATTTGTTTTATATGTATATGTATATGTAAGAAAAAAACGCATTTAAGCACTAAAAATCTAAATGCTTATATTATTTAAAAAAGTTAATATGTATACATATGTTTACACATACTGTTGTTGCTTGGATCATTTGATTTAAGGCCTAAAATAATAATTAGTATTTTTATTTTTGCTTAAGAAAGTTTTGCGCTAAAATTTTAATTCTACTGGAATCAATTGAAACAAAACAGCTTTGAAGTTCTTCCCCAAACTTCAAAACTAGTTTTGTTTGTCAATTTTGATTATTATGTATTATTTTTGTGTGTGTCGGATAAGCAAGCGATAAAAAAAATTCGTTTAATTTTAACTTAATCACAAAGTATTGATTTGTTGTTTGGTTTTGTTTTAAATTTTTTTGATTTGTAACCTGAAGCTATAGACGTTATATAAAATTTATTTATTGTGTTGTATGTATATTTTTTTATTATTTGATTTTTATTCTTCCTCTTGAATTTGTCACAGTTAAGCTTTTTAAGTTGAGCTTTAGAGAAATGAGTTTTTAAAACAATTAATGAATTTTTTATTTAAAAATTTTCAAACCAGAAATCCTATATTTTTTCATATTTTGCTTCGCTATTAATAATTTGTCAAACTGTTCGGATTTTTTTTTTTAACAAAATGGTGTTGTTGTTTTAATTTTTAATTTAAAAAAATTGTGAGATTTATTTTTAATAATTTGATTATCTTGAGAAAAATTTGAAAAATGTCTTTATTTAATTTATATTGAATGTTTTTTAAGATTTAATAAAATTTGATTGCTAGAAAAGATTGTTACATTTAAACGCATGAATAGTTACGGCTCAAACCAACTAAGCTCTAGTACTATTTTAAAATTAGTTTTAAAATATGGTTTCTTTTTTAATTAAGTTAAAAGTAGATAAAAACATTTTTTTAATTGAAAAAGAAATTGTAAATATTATGTGATGCAAACATACATAAGTATACATATGAACATATGTATGTATATTGTATACATAGAATTTGCATATTTCAATATATGTATGTAACTATTATTGTGGATTTAATAATTTTTTTTTTGTTTGTTGAAAGTAAGTTGCAAACTTGAAGAAAAATAAAAAAAAGATTTAACGTTTATAGCTTCATGCGAACATAAATATAATACGACTTAAAAGTATGTATTTGGAAAGTGTGTTTCTGAAAAGATAATTAATTGTTAAATTAATACACATTACATATTATATTATATTTATGCTTGTAAAAATTGTTTATTATTTATTCCCTAATTTATACTTTTGTTTAATTTATCAAATATTTATATGCAAGTATGTAAGTATGTATTTATTATTTGAGGTTTTTTTATAACTAATTGCAATTGCTCATTTAAAAAATAATAATTTTTATATTTTTTATCATTTTAATTATAATTATATGTAAATAAAATAATAAATATGTACATACATATGTGTAAATGTACATTATATACATATGTACATATATGTACATATATTCTTACATTCCATTTTTTTAGGGTTAGTAAATTAAACAATGTTTAGAAGTGAATTAAAATATTAAAGTTATAATGACGCTGATCATGTGTGTAATATAGTTTAAGTTTTGTTTTTCTTAAGTATCTGGTTTTTATATTTTGTTTTTTGAGAGTGTAACGCAGACATTTTGTTTATAAATATAACAATTTATCAAATAATGTTTATGTGTTTGTTCTTTTTTTGTTGTTGTTTTATTTATTGAAAATAGATATTTTTTGTTTTTTTTTTTTAAACATTAAAGGAAACGAAAAATAAATGGAAATGTAAACGTTTGAAACGCATATTTTAATTTGAAAATATGGTCCCGAAGTTGTTATTTTTTTAGCTTTTATTATTTACCATTCTTTGATGTACGTGTAGGTGTCAGAAGAATAGGATATAGCAAATAAAATAATTTATGTACTTATGTATAGAGATAAGGGTTTGCATGAATTTATAATTAATTGATTGTACGAGTTAAAGTGGTGGCAAACCTATTTAATAATTTGTTTAAAATATTTTCATGTTACTCGATAATAGAAATAAATATGTATGTAGATAATGTAGTACATGTACATACATACTTACATTCATATTCCGTAAGCGTACTTGTTCGTTTTTAAAGATTTTTTCTTCTTATATTTAATCCAATGATTTTTGTTTTCTTTTTTTTTTAAGTATCTTTTAACTTTTAAATATACCTATGTATGTATACATTATAGTATATGTATATGAACATACAAATACATATATTTCATAATTACTATTACTATTGAATTATTTAATATTATTTTTTATATCATTAAGACTAGCAACGATCACTGTTTGTTTTTGTCTCTTTAAATAAGTATATTAATTTTTGGATGAACATGTATAAATTTTAATATTTCATAATTTGTTTACTACTTCATTTGAAGACCATTTTAGGCATTTTGTGTTTTATATTTTTGATGTTTTTTATGCAGCCAAACAAAAATGTGTTTAAATAAGTTTGGAATCAATTGATTTTTGAATTTTGCATTATGGTTAAGTTGAAAATTATCTTGCACAATATACATATGTAAAATACATACATATGCATGTATGTATGTATGTATATTTTGTAGTTGTTTTGTTATAATTTAGAAAAATACGTAGCTATGTGAGTTTGATTTAAAATTTTAATAAAAATATGAGTTCTATAATAAAGAAAATATTTGTTAATTGATTCGTTATATATATATATATATATATTTATATATATTTATATTTTTTTCTTTGTTAATTTTATTTTTAATGAATTTGTTATGCAAGGTTTTTTTTGTATATTTTTTTTAATAAACTAGCGTTTTGTAATTTGGTGTATTAAAGGCATTATTTTAAAATTGTATTTAAGAAGTTTGGAATTAAAACTTAAATATTTTTTTGTTTTACTCTTTTCTGTTATCTGTTCATTAGCAGCTGAACTTATTGTAACGTTTGTAATAAAGTTTTGTTGTTGTTTTTTTTTCCTTTTAAAAAGTGTGCATAACTAATATTATTTTTTGTTCTTGTTTTTAAACGTTTTTTTTTAGAAATTTGAAATTGTGAATATTGTTTGTGTGTTTGTTGTGTTTAAAACATACTATATGCTTTTGTTATATACTTAGTATAAATTTGCTAATTTTAAAATTTACCTTTTTATAATGTCGCAATAGTTTTAATGTAATATTAATAATAATAATTTTGCTTTCTGTATTTTTATTTTTCTCTTCAACAAATCTTATTGTATCTTCCTTTTCCGTTAAATTACGTATGCGTGCTGTAATTTATTTCCCTGGTTCGATAATTTCTACAGTTACAGTCTCAGCAGCTGGGTTCGATGTTATATTTGTTTGTGTTAAAGGCTGTTGTTCTTGTTGCTGTAATGTTTGTGATTGTTGTTGTTGATGCGATTTCTGTTGTGATGGATGCTGATGTTGATGGGGCTGGTATGTTGAACTTTTGCTCTCGTGGTGGGAATTATTCACTACGATACCTGCTGGAGAAACAGAATTACTACGCGTTGACCTTAATGATGTGGCTGATGCATTACTACCATGTGAATTCGACCGTGATCCTGAAAATAAATAATCCGCACAACTTATTTTAAATTCTTTTAACAATAAACAGTTTAAACCTCTATATACATATATGTATGTACATACATATGTAAATACAATTTACTAAACACAAATATTCAAACATACATACATATGTACATACATTTGTACAAATTCAGGTAACAATCAATAAAATTTAATGTTTAAAAATTGATGTGATTTTCGAATTTCAACAGTGCAAATAGTAATAACTAATATGAAATAAAACAAGTTAGAGGCTATATTCGACTGTGCCAAATCTTATATACCCTTCCCCACATGTAGGTATGTAAAAGAAGTGTATATTTTTATCTACGAGTGTATTTTTTGTATTTGTGTAAAAAAAGGTGGTAGTGCTTTTTTGCCGGATATTAATGGATATTACCAGCTTTTAATACCGATTTTTCTTGGAATACTTTAAAAAGTTTGATACCACATACAGTTCTGGCTGATTTATGGGAGCTGCTTCGTTGGTTGGTTTATGTGGTAGTTTGCTACGCTCGCAAACTGTCAAGTGGAGCCTTATGACTCCGTTCTGACAGGACCATACCACCCGTCAACCAACAGACGGACAGACGGACATGGCTAAATTGTCTGCCCTATCTTTAGGGGTCCAGAATATACATATGTATATCAATTGGGTCGAAAATGAACAGTGCAGAAATTACAAATGGATTGACAAACCTATATACATACATATGTATGTATGTATTTCCTTGCCACCTGTGGTAAAGGGTATAAAAACATAAAAAGTATTTTTCATTCAAGAAACAAAAAACGGTAAATAGGTTTTTGGGTTTTTTTAAACTCTTGTTATGTTGATGTCAAAAAAAAAACTACATTTTTAAAGTACATAACTACATATGTACATACATACATATGTACGTATGTGAAAAATAAAAATCATTTATTTTTGAGCATACATATTTTCCATTTCCACATGTTTTTTTTTTTCTAAATACAAAAGATTTTAGTTAAGAGTTAAAGCGTTTTGAATTTTAGGTCACTATATGTTGTTGTTTTTTTTTTTGTAGTCCTATAATTTAGTTTAACTGTAGGCATCGTATAATGTGTTTGGTGTCTTAAAGCCAGAGTTCATAATTGAGGGATTCATAAGCAACTTATAATATCATATGTCCTAAAAATTTTAAATGGTTTAAGTACTTTGTCAGAGTCATATTATTTTAGGACACTATTAGTATTAAAAGCAACTTAAACCATTTAAAAATTTTAGGACATATGACATCATAAGTTAGCTTCTGAATTCCTCAAATGTATTTTTTTAGAACAGAAACTCTAGTGTTTGTGAATTTGTACACATACGAAATACGATACATAACGATTACGATAACGTACCGAGCTATTTTAGCGAGCAGTGTACTTTCATTGTATCGATTGTGAATTTTAAGGCGACAAAATATTTCTGTTGGGAATGTGTATATGTTCTGTTCGTGACAAAATACGGTACGGTACACTAACGTATAAAATCTTAGTGTTTTTTTTTCGAACTTTGCTTAAAACATAGATTTTTGATTTTTATTCATGTGTAATGGCTCCACTAAAACACCAACCTATAATAATCAATAAACAAAATCACAACAAATACAACCAACTGGGTGCAATAAGAATATTCTTATACATCAGTAATGTATTATGTAAAATAAAATAAATAGAAAATTTTCTTCATCACATTTTGTGTCTGTACTATTCCAATTTAAATAAAATGAAAATAATCACAACCGTGATACAATGGAAAATCATACCTGTTTAAAACAATTTCTAAAAATGTGCAGGGCGGAAAGTAGTCGAAATAATGCACCTATTTCAATTCAAGTTCGATTTAATTTTATTCGAAATATAGTGGAGAACTCGAAATTAAGTATTTTAGAAGTATTTTCGGTGCAACAAAATTATTGAATTGTGGTACTAAATACAGGTGCTAATTACATATGTATGTACATACATATGTATATACATACCTACATACATAATATATAAATATTATTTTTTTTACTGTTAGATTATTATTAACAAAAACTACTGCAAACTAAATATAAAAGTAGAGAGAGATAGACAGAGAGATAAGTAATTAGATACGAGTACAGCTAGATTTGGGAAGAGTAAAATTTGTTTTGTCTAAGTGTATCTACTACGTATTTATGGTTATAATAACTACATTATCGAGACAACAAACTGTTGACACCATACCTCGTAGAATGAACTTTCGTTTATTATGGCATATTATTTCGTAATTTTTTTTTAAGAACTATTGTGATATGTTATTGTTTAGTTTTCTCTTCCTTTTATATTTAAAATTTATTTGGTTTATTGGTAGTCGTTGGCGGTGAAGTCATCAAGTTTGTGCTGCAGGCAGTAGTTCCAACCACTGGTATTTGATTGACGTATTTGGTAGCAGTTGATGGAGCCTTTAGCGATAACGGTGATACACAAGCTTGCGGGTCATGTGTGGTCATGTTAGCATGTGGTGTAGTTGAATTAGCATGCGTGTGTAAAGCATAATTTGTGTTGATTGTATGTTGCTCTTGCAAACGTGAGCAGTTTGAAGCATCACTAACGCGTGAATCACCGGATCGAGTATTACTTTTAGAACGCGTCATACGTCCTGAAATGAATTAAGGGCAATAATAAAAAGGGTTCCAGTTAAAGACCCCAAAAATAAACGCCGTTTAATATCATAAAATATTATTAAGAGTATTTTTACCACTATTTTTCTACTACATACAAATTTAAGTAAAACCCTAGTCTCCAAATAAATAAAATAAAAACAAACAAAAAATTAAATCAAGCTTTTAAATCATATACATATGTATGTATTTATGTATATTCCATCTATGTATATATGTTTTTATAAATATATATTAAAAAGTAACGTGACTGGTTGATTAAATTCATAATCGCATAGCTCAAACGGTTATAGCTGGAGTCTTGAAATTTGTACTGTGGGTTACTCTCACGTTGTATAGATCCACTAAGAAGGGATTTTTAGATATTCAAATATTTAGAGAGTAAAAATGGGTTAAAAAAGGAAAAAAAAAATCTGTAACCTTATATCTGCTAAAAAATTTGTAGTTTGGTGTCTGGTATTTTTTTGAAATTTGAAAGCCCGGGGGGTTAAAACGGAAGCTTGTTACTACTAAACCAACAAAAATAGAGACGTAATTTAAACCATTTTCGTCATTTTTCTAGAAGATAAAAATACGTTTTCGGTAGCGAGTTTGGGTAGCAAAGCAGACTGGGTTCAAACTAGTGTATGTATATTTTGTCATATTATTAAATTGCTTCAAAATTTTATTAATATGGTTGTCTATGATAGAAATAAATATGACGCACCCACGTTTTACCAGCAAAAATATATTTTAAAAACTTTTGTATGAATCAATAATTTACATAGTGAAATCGAAACATAAATAATTTTATGTTGTTTTTCGCTGTTTTTCCCAAATTCATCCTCAATGAGGCACGTGTTAGCGTTATCCGATTGGGCTGAAACTTTGCCAATCACACATCTAGCCTACTGGCATATTTTAAGGGGGTGCCCCGATGGAAAATCCAAAATTGATTTCTTGTAACCACCTTAACACACATACATATTTAGCTTGACACAAAACATTTTTTCTGCACTTGCGAAACTTCAAAAATTAACTTTGAAAAAAGAAATAAAATATGTAGAACACAAAATGTTCGAATATTTTTATAATTTCACATGAAACAGTAACGAATATAACATTAATAAATTAGTTACCAATTTGTTTATAGTAATTATAGTTCGAATTTTTTTTCAACCATTAATGATATTTTTAATTTCCGAAATTTTTGAAATTTTAAATTTGATTATATTGTTTTAACCTTAATATGTGTGCCAAATTTCAACTCTTTATAATAACTCCTTTTGTTTATGGCCGCTCGTTATATGAAATCAGGACACTGTGCGACGTAGCCTGATAAATGCTAAATATCACCTAATTATTGGTATAAGGAACAAAATTATCAAGATCAAAATTAATAAGAATAAAATTTCCTATAAAAAAAGCTTCGAGTCAAGTTCCTAGAATGAATGGTTTCGGTTGTAAGAACAAATAAATACGAATTTTAGTGAAAAATCGCTGTTTTTCCCAAATTCATCCTCAATGAGGCACGTGTTAGCGTTATCCGATTGGGCTGAAACTTTGTCAATCGCATTTTCTAGCCTATTGGCACATTTTAGGGGGGTGCCCAAAAAGATAGTACCTAAAAAAATTTACCATATACCTTGCAACCACCCTAATGTGTGTATGTAAAAACAACAAAATTAGGAAAATAATAAAAGAAATGCATGAAGCTTCTGTTGAAAGTTATAAGTAGAAAATAACTCTGCGAAAATATTTGTAAGGTCACTTTATCGTCGATTCCGAGAAAATTAAAAAATAAGATTCTTAAGCTGATTTTTCCAATCCACTAATGTTTTCTTTTAATATTGGATCTCTCAGCAGTTGCCTACTTTGAGGTTAAACAAATGTGCCCTCTTTCATTTTTTTCATCACTTAAATTAGAAAATTTTTCTTTCAAATATAAAAGTCATGAGCCCAAGTTTGCTGTGTAATTTTTTTTGTTTTTTTAATCTGGAGTAGGAGATTCCCTTTTGGGATAGTCTTTCCAAATGTGTTTATTATATTGAATTTATTCCAAGATATATTCAACAGTTTCATAAGACCATTTCATGTTGAAAACCTTACCTAATGGTTATTGCTGAAAAGTAAAAGAGCAACATTTTAAAAGAAATGCCGCCCCTAATGAAAAAAGACTTGTCAGGATATATTTTACACTTTCTTGAAATTACTTAAAAAGGTTTATATAATAATAAATACTCTGAATATGAAAACGAAACTTAAAAGCGGCTAAACCTTATATTTGTTTGTAGTAGTTGTACAACAAAAACTAAACCTGATCATTATTTTGTTGCATTATTCGGTATTTATACTTACTGGATAAAATATTTAATTTATGTCCTAAAACAACCTGCAGATTCAAACCAGCCCCATTTTTCATTTTTGATTTTCGGGCCATTTTTCATTGTGGCCATTTTTCATGGTGCCTATGTACACATATGCGCTTGCTACACTTTTGTAAGTAGGCAACACTTTAACCCCCATATTTATAAACAATTTTTAAGTTTATTGAACCTTTAATGAACGAAATTTTCATACAAAATTTGTTCAATAAACCTTCAACAAGCTGAAATTTTTTTTATTAATATGGCGGTAAATCTATAGTTAACGTTTACTTTGCATATGCAACACTTAATTGTTCAAACTGACAGCTCAAAACAAAAAAGAAAAAATGGTTAAAAGAAATAATAAAGTTGTAAAGGTTATGCTTGCTCTGTTGCCAGTATTGCAAAATATATAAAAAAGTTTGCAAGATGCCTAAATGACCAAGATTGACAATGTTTTTTGCATCAATTACTAAGTGCATAAGTTTTGTAATTATTTATTTTAAACAAACATATACTTAACATACATACAAGCACAATACACCTTTTAAATAATAAAAATACATTTTCCTTATTAGTATATACAAACATATCGTCACCTGAAATCCAAAAAGACGTAACAACCAAAAAATTCAAAATATACTTTTTAACTGATTATGATGTGATTAACGAAAATACATCTTTCTTAAAAATATTACTCATTTATGTTCAAAAATACGGACTTTTTAATGAAATCCAACTTTTTTGCTTCTGCTGTAAAAAAAGTAAAAAGTGTACTTACGGCCTTTTAGATTTTAGGTGACGATATGTATGTATGTATGCATTTCCTTATATTCAATTAGTTAATACACACAAGCATAAAAACATAAATTATGTTGATACATATGTATGTTTGTATGTATGGAAGTGTTTTTACATTTTATTAATTAAAAAGTAAGTAATAAATGAATTAATTGATTAAAAAAAATGTGATCAGTACGGAAATTGTGTGGAAATTTTTAATAAAATTGGGTGCAAAGAGGGTGCATAAATACGAACCTGTCTTACCTAACGACGGATTAGGCGAATGCGGACGCAATGATGCCATACTCGGTTGCCGGGATGGGGCTCTTACCGACATTCGCGAACCTCGCCTTTCTTGTCCATGCAATAGTTTACTTTCGCGCAGCAGCGATACATTCATTAGGCGTGGATTTGGTGTATTAAAAATAGTTCGGTTTTCACGCCAACGTGCTCTACAAACAAAGTATATGAGGTTTGTAAATAAGTTCACAATTTTATGGAAATATATATATGAGCTTAGAATTGTAATACATACTGACTAAACAATCTTAATACCACACAAATAATGATGAACATTAATGCCATACCAATCAAAACGCCAATCATTGCCGGATCAATATATGTTTCGGGTCCTTTTTTATCGCCTCGTCCTTTAAATAGATAAACAAGTTTTTATTGTATTTATTAACTGTTGATTAAGCGCGAATCATAATAAAAGCATTTGAAAAGGGAATCTATTTGGTTTTTATTTTTCCTTTTTCATTCCAAAGAAATAAGTGCGAACATTGAATGCTCATACATACAAACAAATATATGAGAAATATATCGTTTTAATCTAATTTTATCTAATTATACCTTTGCACTCAACAGAGCCATCCTTTAACCAAACGGGTGACATATCAAAGCGACACACACACCTTTGATCGCGACATTCGGTTTGAAAGTACTTCACTTCACATTGCTCATTAAAGAAACATGTCTCGTTAACAGCGGCCTCTATAATTAAAAATACAAAAAGATAAAAATAATTAAATGATTTTTTATACATTTCGTTAAAACGTTATTATAAATATTTACTTATACAAAGTGTAAAAGGTTAATAAGTATTTTATATTTTATGTTTTTCAATAATACTAAAGTGCTGTTTACAGAATATGATCGCAAAAGTTGGGTAACATTTTGAGTTTGTTTTGTTGTTCGGGTTTCTTTATATTTTTAACTGGGCAAACTATTTATTTTTATTATATTAAAAAATATCGCCTGGGTGTGAGATAAGCGATTTTCCAAATAATAATTTTAAAAACAGTCGATTCCCAATTTAATAATTTCTTAGATGTGTCTGCAATAAACATTTAAAATAGTTTAAACTGCAGCAGTTTAAAGACGAGTATTGTTAATATAAAACAAGGTGTATTTTAGAGATGGGCAAATGCAAAAAAAAATTGATATATTTTCAATAGTTAAGATTTTTCTGTAAGAAAAACATCCTTTAATATAAAGTTATTTAGAAAAAACTTATATAAGACCTGCTCGACCTTTTAGAGAAAAGCTGTTTCAAAGCAACTTGGCTTTGTACTGTACTGTACTTGGCACTGTTCTCGATTAACAAAAATGCACTTTCCTCCACTATTCTCTGTTATTTAAACTATTTATTGAATGTTTTTTAAAACGTTCTTTTTTTAAACTATTTTCGACATTCGTCACTTCTTTTTCAACTTTTTTTGAGTTATTTCTTCAAAAAAGTTTTCGGCAAATTTGGCATAACATACATATGTACATAAGTATATGGTGTAACCATTTATTCCTGATTCAAAATCAACATGCTTTTTAGTTCTTTTTTTTTTCAAAGAAATATTGTTTGAGTTTTTTTTCGCGAGTGGAAGAAGATAGCACCTTAAATATTTATTTGTGTTTGGCAGTACCATGAACCATCATTCATCAATTCAGGATGTTTTATGTTTACATTAAAATAGTTATCGCAAGAAAGTCCAACATTATCTTTAAAAATTAGTATACTTTTACCAATGTCTATACTGATTTGACGTTTTTCAACATTCTAAATATTATTAATTAACGAAAAAATTCTTTCATGTAGCAAAAAATTATTTCATGAAATATATTTGATAGATGCATAGTTGACTTTCTAAAATGACAAAAAAATGTACAATGTACTGATGAAATCAATACGTATGGTCAGCCTAAACATGTAAGAATTCTCGACTTCTTTGCGGCGAAATGGTTTTTTAGAAAAAAAAAGTTCTAAAGAAAATATGATTTTACAAAAAAATTTCAATCGATTAAAAAATACACAATTGCTTGTTTAACTCTTTTTACGAAAGCTTGAAAAAAGGAATATACGAGAATATGCCAATTTTTTAGACATTTTATTAACTTAACAATCATAGTTTATTATTAACCGAATAAAAGTTAAAATATATATTCAATTACATATTTTGGCAGTTGCTTAAAACGAAAGAATGTATTTAAACATTTGGTTAATTATAATTAAAAAATTAAATAAACAAAAAATTGTTATCCGTAATTTTTGCTTAAAACTGAAATGTTTTTATTTAACGATATTTTCTTAATAAATCAAAGGACAGTTCTTTAAAAAACAAATACATTTTTTTAGATTCTGCAAAATTAAAAATAAAAAAATCAAAACAATTTAGAGCGCTATATTCGGCTGTGCCAAATCTTATATACCCTTCACTACATGTTTTTATGTATGTATGTATATATGTATTTATGTATGTATGTATGAACATATGTATGTATGTATGTAAATTTTTTTTTAAATTTCCCAAAAGGCATGTCTTACACACAAATATAATTCATTTTTGTGAAAAAAATTTCTTTGCTTATATCTCGTTAATTGTCGTTAATTTGGATAGCGTTAATCTCGGCGAAATTTGTAATTGTTTGATATGAGTACCGTGTCCGTACGACATTGTGGGGCTGAGAAAAGTTAATTTGAACAAACTGACAGACGGACATGGCTAAATCGACTTCCCTATCTATAAGTATTCAAAATATATATACTTTATGGGGTCGCAAATGAATATTGTAGAAATTACAAACTTATATGTACATAACTATATACCCTTGCCACCTGAGGTAAAGGGTACAAACATTATTTTATAATTTTGAAATCATTTTTTAAGTTGTTTTTCAATTCAATAATTGAAGTACATACGCAGGTACTTAACAAAGTTGTTCGTATGTCGGAAAAATTGCTGAGAAAAGAAACGACATTAATAAAAATTTAGGAAAAATTACAAATTTTAATTTTCTTGTAATTATGCACGTATGTATGTATGTATGTACATGTTTGTTAATCCAGTATAAGAGCTTACTGATTATATATATGTATACATACATATATTGTGCTTAAGTATGGATATGTACATATCATGTATGTATAAGTACATACATACATATATAGTTAAAGGTGCTTCTTGTCTATAATAGAAACAGTATTTTCTTGTTCTAATTAAGTTTGTTATTTTCTTTATGAAAATTCTACACAAACTTGTTTATAAAATCTTAGCCTAGATTAAATTCCAACAAAAGAATTTATTAAAAAACCACTTAAATTACAAGTGGAAAAGAGTATATTACTGAAATGAGAAAAAAGTTTGCCGCAAGCGGGGACGCCGTCACATTTTGAAGGTAAATAAAGGGGCTAAAAAATTTTTGTTCATTTATTAAGTGTAATGGGGGTGTTGGAAGGTAGAAAGATCGAAGGCTTTGATCTAAGCAATACAGTAGGTGTGCACCTACATATGCATATTTATTTAACTGCATTTATTAAATTGCAATCTGGTGTGGCGTTTGTATTATTATTCAGTATAACGCCGAAAAAAGGCGTGGCAAGAATTATTTGATTCAAGTA
>NDXZ01021003.1:4769-22574 GCA_003055125.1 Paykullia maculata
TTTTTTTTTTTTTGTTAATAAATGTAATTTTTTTACAAACCATTTCCTCCTATTTAGCTAAAAAAATATTTTTTAAATTTTAATAATTTATTTATAAATTAAATTTCTAAGCACGTTTATATCTTGGCTGGTTCTGTTTTCGACATTTCCCTTTAGTACTCAATATCCAAACGATTTGTTTTGTTTATTTATTCTTTTTTTTTTAATTTGATTTTAATGTTTTGCTAAATTTAGTTAGTGACCACTTTACGTGCTGGCATTTCAAGTGTTTTCTAATTTTAGAGAGAGGAAGATAGAGAGTGAGCAGGAAATAAATAAAGTAAAACACAATAAAGGTTTTCACAACATGACTTTTGGGCTTGCAAAAATCCGTTAATATGCTGATGCTGACGCTAATGTGGGCACCAATTTTAAACAAAATGAAGTTGTTTAATAATACGGTTTCGTTTGTAATTTTTAAAATTTTCGGTTGTCTGTTAAAAGATTTAAAACTTTTTGAATTTTAGTTGAAGTTGGTTTAGTAAAGAAAAAAATATGGTTTTTACGGCTTTAAGGAAATTCTCTTATTATTTTATTTTAGAGAGTTGGCAACGCCAGTAAACATTTATATAGTCGGGGTTTACACGAGGAAACAATTGGAAGGGAAACATTTATTTTGTTTTTGTTTTGTTAGTAAATTATGAGAATACGGGAATGATACAAATTCCCCACCCGTAATTTGCTAACAAACTAAATGTTTTCTTCCAATTGTTTCCTCGTGTAAACGCCGACATAGTAAGAAATATGCAAAAAGCAATAGATAGTTATTACGAAACTTTCTTCTTCATATGTAATTGTTTTGTTTAGAACAATATTTTAACCCCTTGCTATTTCGCAAGACTAAAATTGTTTACCTGAATACCTTTAATACTTAATACTAATTACAAATGAAAGAAAACTTATTTGAGTTGGTGTTTTTTTTTATATTTTTTACGTTTTCCTTTTCCACATAATGGAAAATGACTTTAATTAAGAAAAAAAATCGCAGCAGGAAATTAAAAATCGAAATAGAAAAATTATAAAAATAATTTCAACTAATCATGAAATATCATGTGGAGCTAAGAAAAAAACAAACAAACAAAACACATGCCTAAAAGCTAAGCAAAAAAACAAAACTTATATTAAGAAATTTTGTGAAATTTATTTTTTTTTATTGTTGTTAACAAAAACAGCTACATTTAAGTAATTAGAAAAGTATTTTAATGAAACAACTAAAATTAAAAGAATTATTAACAGAAGGTATTTGTTGTTTTTTTTTATTCAAAATTTATTTCAAATATGCTTTTGTATACACTTTAGTTGTTTAAAAAAGGCGTTTTTCCTATGTGAGTCATACGTTTTTTTTTAAAGAAAACTTTTTTACAGAAGAAAAAAAACAAGAATGTACTTTTGTACGTCAAGACAAAATATCATTGAATATTAGTAAAAACTTTGCAATCAGCAAAACAACTTTGTTTCACAAACGATTTATAAAGTTATCAAAGGTTTATTAAACTGATTTTTTATGAATTAAACTGATTTTGTACTTAAGTCGAAGTTTTCATTATAAATAGGAAAACGTTTTTAAAATTTCTGAAAATAAACAACCTTTAAAGAAAATTTTCTTTTAATATAAAATTTCTTCAATTTTTTTTATAAATATGTAGGTATGTAATTCACTGACAGGTTTTTGTATTAACTTATAAAAAAAAATAAATTAAGGACTTTTGGAAAACTTTCTTTGGTGCATAGGTACCTATGTATGTACCTACACAATATGTTGTAAATTGTCTTTTAAATTTACTTTGCACTATGTATTTTCTAAATAGTTTCATTTAATCTGCTTAATAAAAAAACGCCTTTTTAAAGCTTATTTTTTTTAATAAAAAAAATATCGTTTAATTTTTTATAAGTTGTATCTCTTGTTTAATCTTTTGTTCAAACCAATTAAGACCGAAAGCAAAGTGTTTTATAAAATCGTAACAAAAAAAACAACAACAACAACTACCCCAATATAAATTCCTTAAGAATTAATAATTTCATCTTAAAGCAAAAAAGGGTGTGTACGACACAACGTACAATATGTTGTATAAAAGGAAACAAACAAACAAACAAACAAATAAAAAAATTTGAAATTATACGCAGATACAATACAACTTTACATTTACATAAACATAATCTTACACTCAAACACACTCTGGCACACACAAAGCAAGAGATTATAAGAGTAGAGTTGGTCTAGTGAGTATAACAATTGAGTCACGTATTACATTAACATAAGAGAGTAAAAATGATTTTTCTTATTCAATACATTCTAGAGATGCCACTACCATAACCTTTATTTTACAAATTTTAAAGCCCATGATTTGTTTTAAAAATCCCAAATAATGTCATTTTTTTTAAATAAAAAAAAAATAAAAAACGGAAACTTACGCTCGGTCAATACAGTTGATTTTTGCTGCAATGTCAATATACATTTTTAATGTTATTTTCTGACAGATACACTTATAAAATAGCTAAGATAAATTTTGGACCGTTTGGTGGAGTTTTGTGTTAACGTAAAATTGTTTTTGGGGTAAAATTTATTTCGACTCTAAAATTTTAAACAGTATCATTAGCGCGAAGGGAAAATTTAGACAGAAGGCATTGTATGGAAAATTTTGTAGATAAATTTCTCTTGCGTAAAGCTTTTTTGTGTTTGTATTCTGGATTCAAATTGTTTTTTATAGTTTTATATGAATAAAGATCATTTTTGGTAGCCTGCCTCACATGAGAGCTGAGGTCCGACCTTTGACAAATTCGATAGGCAGATTTATAATTCTATTAAACTTGTTCTCGAAGGTAGTTTTTATAAAATAAGACAACAAAGGTCGGTAAGCGAATATATAAATTTTAGTTTTTTTTTTTGATTTGTAAAGCGAGTATTGATATGTCAGTTATAATTTTTAAGTCAAATTCCGGGAGGATGTTTGTATGGTGGTTAGGTAAAATCGTTGTAATGTGACTACTTTTTTGGCATGAATCCCTAATAATGACTCTAATTTTAAGTCCATTTAATTATTTACATAATTTATTTATTTTTTTATTAATTGTCCTTGATTTGCAAACTTAAAAAACTTAATGTAAACAAAATTTTTGGCATTTTATCATTAAAATATATAAATTTATCATTAAAAAAATAAATAAAGAAAAAATTTAAATCCCGAGTTCACAATTTCAAAATCCCGCAATAGGAATTGACAAACCCCAGTTTCGTTAATATTCTCTTGTTGTTTGTTACATCACTAACCCATCTCTAGTGCAAACGGTGTAAAAGATTGTGTGTGTGCGTGCATTAATTTAAGAAATATCTATTTATACATACATACGTACATACAAACATATTTGAAAGGGTGAGTATTTAATTAAAGTAAAGTGGGCAGTAAGGGGGATTATTGTATACAAAAAATGAAATAAAATTCCAATAAACAAAAAAAACAAACAAACAATATGCATGCTACTGTTAAAATGTCTGCCCGTATTTGTGTGTAAAAAATATGTAGTAGATTTGTATGTATGTATATGCGTCCATATGTTAAACCACAACTACAGCAGAAAAGTAAAAAAAAACAAATAAATTAAAAATCATCATCATCAATCCCATTTATTATGTCTGCATATGTTAAGAAAATGAAAAGAAGCAACGAAAGACAAAGATGAAAACTTTAAGAAAATCATTAAAGACAGTAAAAAATAAAAGACCACCGCTTAGAAAATGTTCAATATGTAGGTATTTAAAATAGAAAAAAAGGTATTTATTTGGAAATATATTCGTTTGAAAATATCTTACTTGGCATCTGCATATAATCTCGCTTGACAAATTAAATAGTAAAACTAAATTAAAATTAAATTGACAGCACATGTCAAATCTTAATATGGCACTTTGGTTCCATATTGAATAAACACAATTTAAAAAGAAAAGAAGAAATCTCGTAAACAATTTTTCAGAAATCCTACCAAGGAAATGTTTTAATGAACAAACAGTTTTTAAGTTGAATATTTGTTTGCGTCTTAAATGTTTTAAACGATGATTAATAGTGTTGGGTGATGAATGGTGGGGTGGCAGTGATGAAGATGGAATGACTCCATTTTTCTTGCTGATGGCGACACATAGGTACAATGAAATAAAAAACTACTTTGTACAGCAGACATTTTTGTTTTTTGTTTTTTTTTGTTGCTGCTCCAAACTAATGATGACATAATGCTGGGGGTAACACCAAAAGGGGTGGGGAAGGTTGAAAATGTTAGTAATGAAGTTCATACGTATATCCTTCGAATGTTGTTTGTTGTAAATAAGAACGCAATAAAGTTGTAAATAATGTGCTACTATAGGTAGGTAGTAGGTATATGACTATTGTATTTGTATTTAAAACAAAAAAAGTTTTTTATTGGGTATTAAAAGGACTGACTGACGACTTAGTCAATGCATGGTGACTAATGTTTCAAAATACGAATTAAAAATCAATAAATTTTATTAAAACACTAATAATTTTATTATTTTTGTTTTTTATCCAACATAAACACAGATGAAATCATACCAATATTGAATGTATGACAAATGAATTTTCTTAATAATTTTTTTTTTCTTTAACAATTTCAAACTAATTTGAATAAAATTAATTACCTGTGAAAGAGCTGAACATTTTTAACAAATTCCTGATTTAGTTTCGAATAGAACAAAAAGTAGTTTTCAATATTTTTTTTTAATTTATTTTTCCAAATGCTTTGTTATTTTTTTATAATTTTGTTTTTGCTTCTTTTTTTAGCACGTTTTAATTTATGTTTATTTATTATTTTTTTGCAGTTATATTTAAAAAATAAATTTAAATTAATTTTTCAGTTTTATATTAAAAATCCACGACGCACAACCGTTCTCAACGTATACACGTATGGCATTGAAATCTTCACATGAAGTTGCACAGTTTTAGTCTGATTGTTACAAACGCACTCAAATACCAAAACTTATTCTCAGTTTCTGTCGTTTTTGGGTTAATATTATGAGTGATTATTGCATATTTAAGAGAGAGTATACATTTAAAAATCTCTTTATTTTAAAGCAGTTTATATAAAAGCTCTCTATAACTTGTTGACAAACAGCGTTGCCAGAAGTCTTCGTCGCTAAATTATTACATACTTATTTATTGACTTCTATTTCTCTTTAAAGAATGCAATTTCAAAAAATTGTTGCCAAAATTTTTTTATTCATTTTTTGTACATAAGAAAAATGTATATTAAATGTTTTTTACTATACTAAAAATACTTTATGTATTAAATATTCAATATGTATATAAGTTATATGTACATATGTATATAGAAAGCCTTTTGAAAATGAATTGTGTATAGAAATCTTTTAACAAACAGTTTTATGGACTTTCTTAGTTGCTAACTGTCGAATTATCTAACTATCAGCAATTGAAAATTCAGATTCATATGAATCATAATCATCTTTTGTTCAAATTATTTTTTTGTCAAAAAATATATTATATGTATGTATAGATATTATATGTTGTACATAATATGTATATGTATATATTATATGTAATAAGGGCTTAGAGTCATGTAAAACGAATTTTATGGGCTATATTAAGATCTAAAAATATTTTCAGGGCTGTTCTGTATTCCGTGTGAAATCAATATTTCCGTAATTTGTATAGCAATGTTATAATAAAACATTCAAAACAACAATTCTATAAAAATTTCGCACATTTTTAATCCAGACGGAATACAGAACAGCCATTTATTAAATTAAAACAATAATAAGAATAAACTTTTACATACGTTATGTAATAACCCAGAAAATCTCTTTTTGGATCAGATATCTTAAAATATTTAAAACAAGATAAATATTTATATATGGCAGCACTACTTACAAATTCTGCTCAAAACTGACAACAAGTGTATGAGTATTCTTTAGTAGTCATCAAATAAATCCGCTCTCTTACGGTTACTTTCGATATTTGAGTCTAAAACTAAATACAAAAGCGTGTCTACATTACAAGGGAGCCATATTTTACTTTTTAAAAGTTGTTTACATTTGACAGAGTATCATAATTTTTTTGAGATAAAAGAAAACGCCTTAAAGTATGCTATATGATTTTTACCAAACTGCCTTTGGACATTTGGTATATGTTTTATCGAAAGCATAATTTAAAGATAAATTAATATAGATATGTACAGTACAAGTATCCCAGTAAACACAACCGCTAGAGGATATTTTTATATGTATGTATATGAATAATATGTTCTCAAATGTCAATTGTTTAAAAATGATTTAATAATAACTAAATAATATGTAATTCTTCTTTATTTATAGAGATTTTATTAAGCGAATAATTAAAAAATAAACTCCACAAAAAATTATTTATATTAATTGTCAACACTTAGGAATTAATAATGAGAAATAAAATTAAAAGATTGTTTGTAAACAATTAAAAAATATTGACTGCTAAAATAATTATAATTATTTTATTCAAAGTAAGCTGGGGGAAAATAATAGCATTCGATATCGATCAAAAATTTTTTCAAACGTGCGAGATTTCTTTTTGTCAGTGTTTAAAAAACTGCAGAGAACATGTACGGAAAAGCAACTGTTTGCTTTGGTATTTGGTATAGGAATTCTAATTCGAATTTTTATTTTCGATTGATATTGAATGCCGAAATTTGCCCGCTGGATTAATTCAATCAGGCTAATTATTTTCCTTCCTTGCGGCTAAGCTCTCAAAATTCATTAAAAAAATTAATCTTTCTCTACACTAGACGGATCGGAATATCAAAATTCATATATGTACATATGTACATACATACATAAGTACTTAAAAAAATTATAAACCAAAAAGTTCTCTCCAAGTTGATTACGTCATGTCTTTGGTTAATTCAATTTTTTTTATTTTTAAATTTTCATTTTATTATTCGATTTACTTGACACAGTAGTCTTTTCTTTGCTGCCTTATAACGGCCTCCAATTTTAGACAACGTTCTCTTAAACTGCCATTCTCTTTTTGTAATATATCGACGGTGGCATCCTTTTTCTCAATAGCTTGTTGAACTCTGTTAAAACAAAACATTATTTAAGAAATATTTTTATAAATGAAATTAATATTTAATTAAAAAAATTAAATATTTACCTTCTATGAATCTTTTGTATTTCTTGATCACGTTCCTGCTTTATGGTCTGCACTTCATTTTGAATTTCAGAGCGCAGATTTTCTCTCAATTGATCACGTTCCGTTAAAAATTCAGAGCACATCTGAGAACAAGGAATTGATAAACAAGATGTTTTAAACAACTAACTGTTTACAAATTATAAACAACCTACCTTTTTACTATGATCTAATTCAATTTGTAATTGTTTAATTTCGGCTTGAAAATTTCTAGCCTGTCCATCAGACTCTGCTAGTTTATTACGGGTTTCTGCATATTTTTCTCTTACAGATTTTTCCACACACTCTAGCTCCTGTAGATCCTTATCGTATTTCTCTTTCAAGCGACTTTTTTTATAAAGTATAAAAATTTACACATAAATAAAGAAAATAAATTAATATAATTTTTTTGTAAATATAATTACACGAATTTTACACTTGAAATTAAAACTTCTTTGACATAATGAATTATAAATGTTTTTATATAATTTTGTTTTTCTTACCTAATTTTATTTTCAAACTCCTCATTGTTTTTAACCGCCTCTGCATCCATTCTCTGAACAATGGCATCAATTTGTCGATCTCTTTCATTGCGATAGTGTTGCCGTATAACATTTTCCTTTTCCACTTGTTGTACTTTGCACTTATTTTCGTATTCCGTTTTCCAAATCTCAAAATCTGCCTCATACTGCTTTTCTATGGTATTTAAACGATTAAGGAATTTTTCTTCTTGTTTTGACATTTTCTCCTGAACCTCTGAAATAGCCTGCTGCATTTCCAATTCTTTTTCATGTTGCCATTCAGTACGTTTGTTTTGCTGTTCTGCCTCTTTAATTTTCAATTCACGTTGCAAACGATCTTTTTCCATTTGATGGTCTTCCATTAATTTCTGCTTTTGTTCGTCAAAGGAATTTCGTTCTTCTTCCAATTGGCGCTCGAATCTAGGAGACAAAAATAATGAAATATGTTATATGATATATAAGATGTGTTCAAACTTTCTTGTTACCTCTCTCTTATAGCATTTCTTTCTTTACTTATTATTGATTCTCTGTCTTGGGCACAAGATTCTCTTATGCTAGTCTCTATCTGTTCATGTTTCAAACGGGCTTCTTCCAAGGCATCCAACAACTGTTGCTGATGGGCTCTTTTTATTTCGGTGACTTCTTTCTGATGACTACAATTCATTTTATTGATTTCTGCCTCTAATCCTTTAACCGTTAGTTCCTGAAATTTCAAAACTATTTTTTAATGTCATTTAAAAATGTGCATGTCTTTTACTTACCTTAATTTTTTTAGTATTCTCTCTCACCCATCTTTCTCTTCGTATTTTCTCGCCTGCCATTGTATTCTCTTTGACACGTGCTATTTCCGTTTCCAATTTATGTTCCCAGGCTTGATTTTGACTTTCTAAACGCCGCGTGAGAGCAGCCACTTTCTCGCATAGAGAACCTTTATCCTTTAACAGTTGTTCGATAAAACCCTGATGCCTTTTCACTATGGCTTCATAGTGTTTCTTTTGCTCTTTCATACGATTGGCAGCATTGGCTTTTTCGGATCGTATACTCTTTTGCTTTTCAGTGCGTACTTTCATAATGTGCTCTTTCGACAGCTGTACAGCATTGGCCAGTTCATTGGCTCTCAAACTGAGAGCTATAACACGTCTAGCTAACTGATGATTTGGTAGCATTAATAAATCTGAAAGCCTTTCAATATAAAAAGAAATTATTAGAATAATGTCAAGTAAAAATAGAAAAAAGCTTAAAGACAAACTTGGGCACATCTTCTGCAATATCTGGTTCTACTACGAATTCCACTTCACTGCGGTTGGTTTCTGGCATAGATCGTCTGGTTTCCATTAAAGTTTTCTCACAACTATCCTCCACATTATCTAAATAGCTTAAAATATCTTTATATTTATCGGGAGATTCTTTTGATTTTTCACTCTCTGATGGGTTATGAGGTGTCCCCACACTCGGTGTCGTAATTAATTTTAAATCCATTTCAGAATTTACACGTTCAGCAAAATTATCTTTTTAAAGAGAGTTAAAAGAAATGAATACAAAATATTAAGTTTCCCAAGATTTGCCATTAAAATATGACTCCCAAGTTAAGGGCAAAAAGTTTGAATATTATCTAATACATACCTTTTTTCTTGTCCTCCTCAATTTCCTTTATGACCGATACAATTTCATCATACGTTGAATCATCTTGCGATTGATCCAATGATTTTTCAGAATTTTTACCATCATCCTCTCTTTCATCTTCTTCGGCATCTAAAGCCGACATTGCCTCCAATGTTTCTTGGGTAAATTTTTCAAAGGACTCTTCCAGCGCAGTATGTTTATTTAGTGTCGTTTTTGTGCTCGTGCCTTGCGAACACTCCTCATGCATAGACATCCAAGTGTCGATTTTATCTAAATTAAATTCATGCAAATTCGAATCTTCTCGTAAATTTCCAAAACTTTTGGCTTTTTTAATATTATTTTGAGTTAAGGGCGCTATTGAAGTGGGCGTTTTAGGTTTTGGTTTGGACAAAAAGTTATTCGTGGGTGCAACAGGTTTTTTTGTTTCACTTTTATTACTGTTGTTGTCCTTTTTCTTAATTATAGCGGAAGTAGAAGCAGACACTTTAAGATAATTATTGATTACGGTTTCACTAGAGCTTTTTTGTGTGGGACTCTCCAGTTTGTTGTCCATTTTAAGAAAATCCTTTTTCGGCACTTCCGTTTTGTAGTTTGAATTAAGAGTGTTCGGTTCAGTTAAATTATTTGGTTTCTCCATGACATCGGTACTTTGTATGGGATTCGAATACTTGGAGAGATAAGAGGGTAATTCAAAATTATTCATATTTGAATTGGCGGAAGATTTTGGTAAATTATCTTCAAGTAGATTTTTAACCACCGAATTTTCCAATTGTTCTCCTACCGCATTTTTATAGTCACGTATAACTTGAGATTCCTCAGGCTCAGCCACATCCAAGGAGATTTTACCGGTGGTTTTCTGTTTGGTCCCAGTTTCGTTAGTTGTTTCCAAACCTACTTCGGGACGTTTACTGAAAGGCTCCATTAAAAACTTGCAAGTGGGTGAAGCACAAAAGCATTTAGGACTGGGAGACTCTTGTAAAGAACCAGATGATGAGGATCTAGTGCTACAAGAACAGTTTTCCGAAGGACACTTAGGATATTCAAACGTTTCGGCTAAAACTTCTTTACCATTGGCAGAAGAACCAAAATGTACGGACTTTTTTAAACTTAAAGAAGACAATTCCTTGTTTAAAGTTGGTTTAGCCACATCCGCTTTAGATTTAAAAGAACAATCTGTGGGATTTATGGGTCCCGGTGCTGATATAACGTCTGATTTGTTATTTGTATAAACATAAGTATTCAAATTCTCATAATCACTAGAATCATTATCATCACTTTGTGGCTGCTGAGCTGAGTTGGGTTTTGAAAACGATACTCTACCCGGAAGATCTGCTTTGGCTGATGATGTCTGATAACTATAATAGTGCTCTCGATCTGTGTTATCTTTGGCGCTATATAACATAGAGTGGGAAGTAGCTGATGAAATTTTTCTACAAGGATTTCTTATTGTGCTCATGTACTTTTCGTTACTCTCGGCTTTATTTAGTGAATTATAGCTACTACTTTTTCGGGAAGAACTCAAATCCGAGGCATCTCCTTCACTAGTATTTGTAGAATCTTTGCACAGCCAGGACCTTTTAATGGGCTCATCCAACAATAATTTCAAAAGGTTTGAAGAGGACACTGATTTTAATTTTTTCTGTTGCCTTTTGCTTAAATTTATATTGGAAAAATCGGAATCTTGTGTGCTATAAGAACTGCAGGGACTTGCAAAATTTCTACCGAATTTTGGATCTGCCGACTGAGGTCTTAAGTGCAATGATGTATAGCAACGGCGTTCAAAAAAACTGGCCGATCTAGGTCGAGAATGACAACGTGTAGAAAGTTTTGAAAGATTTATTTGCGATGAATACTTGGGCTTAGGTTTCTGACGAGTAACCAAATTTATCTACAAAAAAAAAACGAAAATAAAACCTTTTGACAAACACAAACAAATACACACACACAACAACGCGCTTCTCCTTAAACTCACCTGAGAGCCTTTTAAACTTAAATCCATACTAAAAGTGTATTTAGTTAAATAATCGTCATTTGTTTTCCTTGACCATTTTAACACTTTTTATTACGATGTAAATCGTTTGTAAATAAATAAATAATAAAAAAATTAATTTGTTTAAAAATATTATTTAATTCAAACAAGTTTTACTTGTCCTACTTCATTAAAGAAAATAATAAAATTATTTTTTACTCGGTTGTCTTTTGTGAACGTCCATTCAGTAGGACTTGCGTTAAAGGTTTGTTTTGGCCATGTGCCATGCGACGTTGTGTGACGTCGTCATCATAATAGCAAAAATATCGATTTAACGACTTGTTCGTATTTCTAGTCTTGTTAGAAAAATAATGGTCAAGCAGGTTGCATTGTTTTGTTTCGTTTTGTTGTTTTACTTAACAGTCGCAACCCTGTTTATTAACTAATTTGGACTACATTTTGGCTAAATGTATTTTTTAAGCTTAACCTACCCTATTAGGGAAAAGGGTGAAAGTGGTGGCTTATTGTTTTTGTTTGTGTTGCCATGTATTTTTGTTGGTGGTGAGGTTTTTGGCGACAGGTGTTTTAAACATAAATAATAAACAAAAGGCAGAAGATATTTATTAATTGCAAATAGAAAGCATTTGTTTACGTTTTTCTCGTGGTCCTTTAAGAAAAGGATTTTCTTTCTATATAAATAAACATACATATTACAAATAAAACAACAATCGTTTTTGTCTCCTTATTATATTTCCCAATTATAATAGAAAGGCTAATTAATTCGATTAATAAAAATAACGTTTAATTAGATTATATACATATGTATTTTTTTTTGTAAAATGTTGCAAAATTTAAACATAATTTTAACGGTAAAGAGCGTTGCCACGTTTAAAATTAATGTTAAGAAAAAACTTATTGCGTATATATTTAACATGATAAGGACAACAGGGAAAGGACTTCTTGTCTCTTTTTATATAGATACGGAGTTTAACGTTTACTTATATTGAATATTGTTTTTATACATAGAGTTTGGCAAATTTTTACAAAAAAAATAATCTGATGATGTTATAATAACATATAATACATATTCTATATGTGTTTGGCAATTTTAGAAGATTCCATTTTGTTAATAAACCTTACAACTTTATGAATAAAATAGTAAGGTTTATATGTATGTATGTACATACAAATCGTTGACCTCGTGAAGAAAGGCCCTTACTCAAATAATTACAAATTTACAGAAGATAACATAATACCTACATAAAACATAATAGAAACTGAATTATAAATATGGAACTTTTTTTATACAACTGCTTGTAAAGCCATAATATCTGATACTATTGTATAAAATTTTTGAGACGAAGTGTATTTGTGTGAAATGTATTGGGATCACTAAAAATTTTAATTTCGAAAAAATGCGACATTTTTCATGAGACCAACAATATATAATCTTTTTTAATAATTAAGACGCCAAAAGTTCTTAAGGTAAAGAATTGTTTAAGATAAAACAATCGAGAAATTAAATATTACTTTTTACAGTTGTATTACAACATTTTACAGAGAGTTTTGGACAAAAATTTTATTTTTTCATGATAAACGCAAATTTGAAACAAAGTACTTATGAATCTACAAAATTAACAGCACTGCAAACTAATACAAAACAGTAATGCCAGCACTTTTGTAATTAATAAGAAAAATGAAACCCCATCAATGTATAAGTTTTTTGTAAGAAAAATCCCCACTTATCAGCGTAGTCGGAATTTTAATATTAATGATTTTCTGATAACTTTCTTAGCCCCACATTAAGAACTAATAAAGTTGATATGGCAAACTCCATTTATAGTATATGTACATAATAAAAGCATAAAACCATTTTATTTTTATATATTCATAAGATAATAAAAGTATATTAGCAATAATATTTGACATTAAAAATATCAATAAAGAAAACTTTTACAAAAATATATTGATATTTATCTATAATATAATATTAACTATTTAAATTTTATGTAAATTTTAATTTTTCTATACGCATAAAAATTCCTATGAATATTATAAAAAAATCCCTTTATAATCATCGGATTTTATGTAAAATAACTATGTTTGATATTAACATAGCATAGATTTTAAAATTTATTATAAATAATTGGTTTATTATTAAATAATAATAATATTGTAGATACATAGTTAAAAAATTCCTCTTTAATAATTCATAAATATATTTTGTCCGTTTAATTTTCCCCCACAAAATGTAGATCCCATAAATTCTTTAGTCCGACAGCACCATTAACAGACCGTTAAAAGCGCGAGGTAATTGTGAATACAAGCTTTATATTGTATTTTAGGAAATAATTAATTTTTGAAAACAAAAATAGTTAATAAGACTGAAATAAAGAATATTTTGAAGAACTATTCAACAAAATGAAGGTACGTTGGAAGATTATTCAATTAAAACATTTATATGATCAATAGAAGTGTTGTATTAAAATTTTAACACGATTTTAGGTACCACTTTCCCAATATCTAAAGCAAAGTAATGAAGGTGGAATTATATCGTCGCTAAATATAATAGGCCTCGGAAAAAAGGTATTTGTATAAAATGTATATAATTGTAAAAGATTTTAAAAATAAACGAAAATTCGTTTTGTTTAGACTCCAACCAAAGTACAAACCCATAACAATGATAAACGTTTGGCGACTGCTTCTAATTCGGGGCCGGCAGCTGCAATTTTAACACGTCGCCAGAATAAAATTGATGAATTAAATACTTTCTGCCAGCCACCGGGAACAAATATCAAAATACTTTTTGATAATATCGACGAATCTTTAGAAAAATTAAATGTGATAGTGGAATTTATCGACATGAACGCCTTGTGGCTGACACGCGTTTATAGAACGTACGAAAATGAATTGTGGCACAAGGAGCCACGTTTAGACAAGACTAGTAAAAATAAATGGTTGTATCATTGCAGAGTATGTAATACTACCTACAGACAATTTGCTACCATAAAACAGCATTTGAATTTACATCTAAATTTTTATCCATATGTCTGCAAATTATGTCAAAAAAAATTTTTGGGTCGTAAATCGGCTACCACCCATTTAAAGAAAACACATAAAGTGGCAAAACTCAGTTGGAATGATTATTTAACAAGTTAAAGTAAAGCAAACGTAACAATGCAATTTTAGCTGGCACTAAAATTGTAACCAGAATTAATTGTATTAACATAAATATCTGCAAAAAAAGAAAAACTGGAAAAACATCCTCTTGTCGGTAATTATATATTATTTTTTTATACATATCTATTATTTAAAATGAAATTGTTTATATTAATGTGATTATTTAAAGTGGAACTTTAAGTTAATTACAACATAATAATTTTTATTAGTTTACAAATTGTAAATTTCAATACATAATTTTTTTTTTAGGAAAAAAGATTTCTTTTTTTTAAAATTCGACAATTAAAAGTTTTAGTTTGAATATATTTTTTTAACATTATTTTTTAATGAACCCTGCTGCAGGCTTCAAGGTCTTTAAATTTAATTGACTGATTGTTTCTCTAAATGCGAACGAAAGTTTCTTTCTAATAAATAGATTTAAAACAAAAACGAATTTAAAAATGTTTATTTTGTTTCAATATATTAGACAAAAACTGTCGTTCGCATTTAAAGAAACCGGCAGTATAATTATTTAGCAAAGCCTATTGTGGCTTTAACGACAAATTTAAGCAAGCTTTGCTTATGTATCATATAATCCTAAAAAAGATTATATATTTTAATTTTAAAATATATTTTATTTGAATAATTCTCTGAGAAAAATACCTATTTCTTTTTGAAAAAAAACCTCAAATGTATATTTGAATAATTCTCTAAGAAAAATACCTATTTCTTTTTGAAAAAATAACCTCAAATGTATATTTTAATTGAAATTATTTGTTATTTTTTTGTAGAAAAGTCGAAACATTTTAAAGTAAGCCTGCAAATTTTGCAATGCACCTAAAATTGTTTAAACGTTTTAACAGTGTTTGAGAAATGTATATTTTTTTTTTTTGCTTGAATTTTTTTTGTTATTATTTCTTATGTACAAATGTAAATACGTATACATACATATATATTTCAATACTTTTTTGATAATAAAAAAAACACCTTTTCATTAATTAATATTAAAATTTTTATTTTCAAAAGAAATAAACGATAATCAATCAAAAAATGTATAGCAATATTTAACCTCGAATTATATCAAAAAATTTTGTTTCAAATATTTTTTAACAAGAAAAAATGATTTAACCTGCAACATATGTAGGTAAAATAAAAACAAAAGCACACACTTTCAATTCAAAAACTCAAGATTAGCAACTTATCTAGAAGTACATACATAAAAATAATTTTGAAAAAAAATTGATAACAAATATCATAAATCGAAAACAAACAACCAACCAAACAGCCAGTAAAAAGGCAGACAGACAGACAGTCAGATAATCAGTCAATCAATTGCCTAAACCTCACTGTCAATGTCAGCGTCATGTTAATTGAATTTCTTTCAGTGGTTTGTTAGGAAAACATGTTTTGTTTTCTCTTCTAGAAAGGGAATTTAATAAAACAAAAAAGAAAAAAGGTTTACAATATATTTTTTCTAATTCCTTTTAAACTAAATATTGTTTTTAATATGATTGATTTCTATTAAAACTTTTTAATTAATATTGTTGTTTTACACTAAATATCACGTTAAGATAACCAAACAAAATTTATGAGTTTTTGCTGAAATTGATAAAATGTTTTTAACAAATCTATTGATAAGTGTATTATAATCTTCTCATAAAATCACGAGACAATAATTATTTTAATGTCATGTATTTTTTGTTGCTCCTACCGTAAAACTGATGACAATTTATTTAAATTTGTAAACAAAATTACCATTTTTAGTGTGTTTGCAAGGTGTGTCACATTGAATATATAATTAAAAGATTTTTAATAATTTTCACTTTTATACTTCTTATATCTTGAATTGAATTTGTTTGATGAAAAAAAAAATATTAAGAAAAGGAGAAAGCAAATACCCAAAATTATTCTTTGTTTTTAAAAGTTTCAGATTTAGTTGGAACAATTTTAACAACTTTAGCAAAATGATTTTTTTTTTCAATAGACAAAGTAACAAAAAATTAGGCGTTTCGGTTGTATAATTCTTTTGTTTACACATATTCAAATGGGGGATTTTTCAATGAAATTTGCAAATATTTCTATATTGAGTTAAAAAAGTTGTAAAATTTTGTTAAAACTTGAAAATATCAAAGTTAAGGTTACATTAAATTAACTGATCTGATTACTAATTGTCGTTTGATCGTTAGTTAAAATGGCATTACTTCTCAACAATAACAAAACCATTCGCATCCAACTTCCAACATCCTTATGCGCTGTCCGTAACGAATTTTCCAATTGCAAAGCGCTGACGTCGCGCTATTACCGTTTGCTTCACACCAAGATTGATCAAAATAAGATTACGCATTGCACATGTTCCTCTTTGTTTACAAATATCAGCTGTTTAGTGCCTGACGTCACAAAAACAAATAAATATAGAAACTACATGTAAAAATTGTAAACTTCATGGAAATTGTTTAAAAAAGTAAACAAAAAAGTGATAAAAATTTCATATTTTAAACAATTGGAAAACTTAAGTGTTTTTATTTATTATGATTTGTTAAATGCAAGCACTTTTTAACCAAATAACAATGAAGGCTTGCTTATTACCAAAGGTTTATTTAAAAAACACATGAAATTGGCCCAAAATATAATTTTTTTTTTTTTAGAGCTCGGATGTATTTTTTTAAGAAGAAACCTAAATCATGAACTCTTTGATTTTTGCAAGCAAAGAAAACGCAAATCAATAAAAAAAAATTAAAAAATAGTACTGTAATATGAAAAAATTAGGTTCTTTTTTTTTAATATATCTTTAACAAAAATATATAAACACCGGGTGCTTTTATTTATAAAATTGGCTTAAAAACGATAATTTTTTATATGCCTCACACTTTGTAAATAACTTTTAAAACAATTGGGGGATTCACAAGTCACTCATATGTCATATGTCCTAAAAATTTAAAATGGTTTAAGTTACTTTTCATACTAAAGTGTTCTAAAATAATATGACTCTGACTGCCATGTTTATTGTGCTTTCGTAAACTATCCTTAGCCAAACAAAAAAAGCAATAACAAAGAACTTGAACCATTTTAAATTTCTAGGACATAAGACAATATGATAGCATAAGTTGCTTGTAAATCCCCCAAATGAATAAATTTTACTTGAATTTTCTATGAAAATGCTTGTAAATAAATAAATTCATAAAAGTATTTTTTTTTTTTTTATTAATTTTCACTTTAATTTTCTTTAACTTATACAAATAACACTATTTGTTCACGTTTTGCTTTTGTTCTTATTGAGAGCGCGCCTTTTGTGACGTACATGCGCAAAGAGAAAAACTATTTACAACCGGAATGCGTA
>NDXZ01021005.1:2524-13776 GCA_003055125.1 Paykullia maculata
GGTGTGAAATCTTCATAAGATACTTACAGGCCGTACTATAGAGCATGCACGATTTTTACGTACTAAAACACATCCCCCCTACACGTCCCTGTACCCCACGAAACTGCCTATCGGTATTACTTCGTGTGGACGGTAAGCCGGTTTCAGCTATCCTCCGTTGTTTTGTTCATTTACCGAACTGCTGCGCTGTATTGGCTTCCCTAGGGATTCGGCTTTGCGTAGCATTGAGTTTAACCGTCCAATGAAAATGTTAATTACGTTCCAGTTTTCCTCCGATTTCAGCATAATTTCCACTATATTCTCTATATGTAGGCTTTCAGCTACCATTATCTCGACGTGGTATCGGTCTCTGGCAAAACGCGGGCGTAGAATACAACGTGTTCTGCACTTTCGTCGACCTCGCAGACTGGGCAGCTGGGAGAGCTGTCATGTCCGAAACGATACAGATATTTTCTATAACCTCCATAGCTACTTAAGAACTGTGTGAGGTTATAATTAATTTCGCCATGTTTCCTTTCCAGCCATTTTCCTATCACGGGGAATAAGTCTGAATGTCCATTGTCCGTTGGGTGAGTTTTCCCACCTTTGTTGCCAGTTTTTTATGGACTTGCTTCTTTCTTCTTTCTTAAAAACCCTCCATTGGACCATGGGGTTTACCGATATGGCGCAGTTCATATTAGAGTACTTTCTTGCTAACACGTCTATTGGTATCAACCCGGCTATCAAACAAGCGGCCTCCCGTGACACCGTTCGGAAAGCTTTCTTCTTCTACTAATTGCCATTATGCCTCTTTTTGCCGTGCTGTTCATTGTCCTTTCCCACACAGGTGCACCATAGAGTAGTGTGGAGTTTGTTACCTAGGAGATTACGGATCTGCGGCTCTGCCTTGGCCCTCCCACGTTCGGCATCATCCGTGCCAGTGCATTTGATACGCCAGATGCTTTAGCGGCGTCATACACCCCATGTGGCTTGAAATTTAGCCGGTCATCAATCAACACGCCCAAGTATTTCACCGAATTCGACGCCCTAATAATTGCATCTCCAACTTTCACCGTCAGCAACTCCTTTTTCCTCCTTTTGCTGATGAGCACAAGCTCGGTTTTTTGTTCTGCCAGATGTGTGTTTATGGATGTTAGCCACCGTTCGCATATATCTGAATTTCCTCTACGTGCCCCGCCTGCACCACGATTGCGATATCGTCCGCAAAGCCGATAACACTTGTTTCCTTTGGGATTTTAAGATTAAAAATGCCTTTATACATTATGTTCCAGAGAAGCGGACCAAGTACCGAGCCCTGTGGAACACCTGAGGAGACTTCGTGCGTATCTATGCCTCGATCAGTTTCCACGTAGAGTAATCTATTGGAAAAATAATCCCTTATGATATTCACATTTTTATCATCGATGAGAGAATATGCTTCCATCCAGCTGAATTGAAAGCATTTTTAATGTCAAGAGTGATGACTGCGCAGTATTTCCTGTGTCTGCCCTTCCCATTAATGGCTTCTTTGGCTGTGTTAACCACCAAGCCTATGGCGTCTATGGTTGATTTTGCCTTTTAGAAGCCGTATTGTCGGTCCGAGAGGCCATTTACCCCATCTACAGCTGTCAGCTGTCTGTCGTATACTATCCTTTTCAGACATTTTCCAATTGTGTCCAATAGACAGATCGGTCTGTAGGAGCTAGGATCACCTAGGGTTTTCCCTGGCTTAGGAATAAAGATGAGTTTCTGTCTCTTCCATATACTTGGGAATACACCATATTTCAGGCAGTTGCTGAATACAGTAGCGAGGAGCGATGGTCTCGATTTCATAGCTATTTTTAGCGTTTTTTTTGGTATAAGATCCGGCCCGGGGGCTTTATCATTCCCGATTTTTGAACAGAGACTTATGATCTCTGTGTCGGAGATATGAACATCCATGTCGGTTGCGCTCGCAGAAGCCTCAGTCAATGGTTCACCTTCTGGGAATAGCACTCTTACTATCACCTCTATAAGATCGGGACAAGTAATCTGGGGTGATCTGATTCCCTTTAATCTTCTCATAATGCTCCTATAGGCGTTTCCCCAGGGGTTAGAGTCAGCCTCCCTACACCATTTTCTGAAAAATTCCGCTTTGCTAAGATTTATAGCTGCTTGCAGCTCTTTCGTTGTCTGATGGTAGGCTTTTCTTTTTATGGGTGTGTGACCACCAGGCGAGGGTTCGCTCACCCTCCATTCTAAGTCACTTGCCAGCTTACTACTAACAAAGGTTAGGTCAACAATTGAACCGGTATCCGCACTCCTAAACATTAGTGCATTTCCTGTGTTTGCAAGTATTACGTCCAGTTTGGAGACAGCATCTAGTAGTATTCTCCCTTTTTCGTTAATTTTGGGCATCCCCAGTCCCTCGCCTACGCGTTAAAGTCGCCTCCTATTACGATGGGATTATGGTTGGATGCGTCTCCCACCAAGGCATCCACCATGCTTTCATAGTCCTCGAGAGATGAATTTGGTGACATATAGCAGCTGTATATATATATACATCCAATCTTAGCTCTTGTGAACCCTGCTTGGGGCTCGCTCATCCCTTCCTCTATAGCCTTTTCGCCACAGGTCCAGATTGCTGATTTCCCGTTCAGATCGCGTCCCCATTTGCCTCTATCTAGGTTCTTGTGTTGCTCGCAGATAATTGCAACATCTATTTTTTGCTCTAATACCGTTTGCATTAGCAGATCCTGAGCTGTTGCACAATGGTTTAGGTTTAGTTGGATAAACTTCATTTTGACTTAGCTTCTAGGGCCTTCTGGAAAACTGTAGCTTCCGGCTACGTGCTTAAGGTTTGTCCCCCTATTGGCTTTGCATAGCATGCAATTTGCTTCTTCCTTGCATATTTTTGCTGTGTGCCCTTCCTTACCGCATCTAAGGCAGGATTTCGATCTGTCGGTAACCGTTTTACAGGATCTGGCTATGTGGCCGAACTCCAGGCATTTGAAACATTTTGTAACTGATGTTGTCTCTCTAAGACGGCACATTGATCCCATAATTTTAACCTTTCCCGCTTCCAGCACCTTTCTTGCGGCTGTAGTCGGCAGGCTTATCCTAGCCGTCTGTATTCCTCCGTAAGATTTCCATATACTTTTAACTATGTGCTCATCGACCTCGGGCAAGTCTAGTAATTTTGCTATGGCCTCACAAATTTCGGACTTTGTTGTAATGTCGTACAATTCCTTGCAGAGTATCGTTACTTCTTCCCTGCGAGTTCGTACTTCCACAGCTCCTTCCATTACCTTTTTTATTTTCTCGCCAAAAGTCTTGCTGGCCGTCTTCAATTCCAGTAGGAGATCACCATTCTGGGTTCTTCGCACTTTGCTCACTTCTTCACTAGCTCTTTTTAATCAGGGTTTTGTCTGATTTTCTTCAAGATATCTGCGTATGACACTTTTCCTTCCTTGGCAGTTATTATAATTTTGTCCGGTTTGGGCTACGGAAACTCTTCATTTTCTTCCTCTTCTGCACTGTCCACTTTTCTGTCATTTGTACTTCTGACGGTTTTGTGCTCTCCGGCGGTGTTTCCTTTTTCCCTTCATGGCTTGTGTCTTTATAGTTCTGAGGGACACGTTTTAGCCATTTAGAAGTTGAGGCATCATTCTTCCTTTTTGGTTCCCTTTTTGCCGGCCATACCTTTGGAGATGTTTGAGATTCCCGATCAACAAAATCTTTTATCTCCTGGGTATCCATTCGTTCGTATTCGTTGCGAGCTTTGTTGTACACTGCTCTTGTCTTCCTGATTTGATCCTTAATTGCATGATGGACGTTGTTTCTGTTCTTGACGTACTTCATAAGTCCAAATATCAGGTCTCCAAGCTCATTGAAAGGCTGTTCATCAGGACAGATTTTGTTCCTGTAACGCTATCCGCTATCTCAGCCAGGTTCCTATCTGGGATATTGTTGCCGGTGGTGGGTAACGACGACGGAAGGCCCACTCACGCACCCCGCTCTGCCGCCGATCTTCCCCCCTGCACAGTAGGTTTATTACCCTCAACCGCACTATCCACGGTTATTCCTCCAGTTGGCGTGCCATAGGTCCCTGTGGGAGGGCTTCTGCGTATCGTTGAACTCCTTCCAAAAGGCTTTATTGGAGTTTTTACCTTACCCATTACTCCGTTTGTAGATTCGTTCTTGTCGTTGCTTGTAGCATTATCTGCCACCTCAGTCAAGCGTACTGGGGTAGCATTGCAGTCACTGGATATTGACGACCGGCAGCGTGCTTGGTCACTCCCCTCTGCCAAAGGGTACTGGGGTATTAAAAGTCCCCTGCACCGTAAGTTTTGATCCTTTAACGCATCTTTCCATCTTCCTCATCCAGGACTCTACCTGTAGCGTTTTAGCACGCCCTCGAACTCATATGTATATACACATGTTTACATATGTGTATATGTCTGTCTTAATTTTTATCGGTTTTCTATAAGTAAATTAATATTTTTTATAGATACCAATGTATGTTGACAAGCAGAGTTCAATGACCTGTGGCTACATACTTGAAAACTAAAAATATTATATAATTTCTCTCTCTCTATCTCTTTCTTTTTCTTTCTCTCTCTCTGTTTCTTTCTTATTTATATTCCTTATCAGTTGTTGTGAACAAAAAATGTTATTATGTCGGATAGAATTTCAATAGTTGAATGAAGGAAACAAAAATTTATGTTTTTAGGTACAGTTACGTACTTAAATTCTATAAATATATTTGAGGGATTCACAAGCTTACTTATGATATCATAATGTCATATGTCCTAAAAATTTAAAATGGTTAAAGTTACTTTTCATACTAAAAGTGTCCTAAAATAATATTACTCTGACTGCTATGTTTATTTTTCTGTCGTAAACTATCCTTAGCCAACCGGAAAAAGCAGCAACAAAGTACCTAAACCATTTTAAATTTTTAGGACATATGACATTATGATATCATAATTAGCTTGTAAATTCCTTAATTAATGTTCGAGTCATATTATTTCTCTCTCTTTCTTTCTTCTTCATATTCTTCAATTATTCAATTATTGTGAAATGAATGAAATAAATTACGCAGCTGTGTTTAGAATAATGCTTATCATTTTTTATAACCAAAAAATTATATTATGTTGGATAGAATTTCAATACTTGAATGTAAGAAACCAAAATTTATGTTTTTAGGTACAGTTAGGTACTTAAAAACTATAAATATTATATTATTTCTCTCTCTTTCTTTCTTATTCATATCCTTCAGTTTTGTGAAATATATAAACTATAAAAATAAAAATAAACATATTTAAGGTACAGTTACGTACTTAAAAACTATAAATGCGGTAATGTATGCCCATATATGAACATAAAATTGTTTTTGTGAAATGATTCTATAAATAATACTAGACGATAAATTGCCTTCTCAAAATTGTTTCTTAAGAGTAATAATTCAAATGAAAAAATATCAGATTAAATAAATCTTCTTAAACTTAAACGTTAAACTTTTTTCAAAATTCTAAAAATAAAAAGATATATAAAAAATGAATTCAGTAAATTCAACATCTTCAAGAAGAATCATATGCAGTGTAGACGATGACTTACTTATGACCTCATTAATTTTTTCAATAGATCATATGGTAAACGAAATAAGGAGTAACTTTTCCATGGAGGAAATACTCTTAGGTTTTCATAATGAGATAAATATAAATGTAGATATTTGTAAAAATCAATTAGAATATTATTTTAATAATTTTAATGAAGAAATATTTTTTTTTAATCTGACGATGAAGGACACGAGATTATTTTCAACTTAAATTATTAAAGAATTATAATATATAAAAGATTTATAATAAAAACAATTGCTTAAAAAAAAAAGATATGTATTATTTTTGTTAGTTTTTTTCCTTATTTTCTTAGGAATTTAAATAGTATATTTTACGACTATATAAGCATTATTACTATTATATTATCTACAGCCTCAAGCATACTCTCAATAGAAAAAGATGGATATTATTGATAGTTTTCTATATAAATTTGAAAATATTATTGTCGAAGAAGATTTAGAATTAATAAAAACATTTAAGGAACAGTATTCCAATAAAGATATATTCAATAAACCCTGCCCCCACAACGTTTCCGACGGAGATGTTGCTGGTATTTGCGGCTGTTACTTTTTCTATAAGAGAAAAGAAAAAGTTTTAGAGATCATCGAAAAATATCAAAAATTAATTAAAAGAATACAAAATAATGAAAAATTTTGTGATATATACAAACAATCACCAACATCAATAAAAACATCTTCATTAACAACAACAGCAACACCACCATCATCGACAACAATAACAAAATATATAATTATCGATTTTCAAAGCTTTGAAAATGAATGAAAATCCTATAATATACGTAAAAGGATATGTAAAAATGAAATGGTTAAAAGAATTGATGAAAAAGAAATATATATCTTTAATTTAGATGATTTTAACTGTCCTAATATAAAAACCTTATTTATGTATGTGACCCGGCCTATGAAAAGGTGGCTTATGACTCAAAAAAGAAATTGCGAGAAACAGCTGTTAAAGATAAACAATTCTGTTTTTCTTTCATTTGTGCTCTTCTTTCTCTACATTTTTAATACACTTCAAAGCAAGTTAAGACTTTTTAGTTTTCACCACGTGAAAGAGCGTCTCAAAAACTATCGAAACCAAAAAAAAAAGTGGAAACATTTTTTTTGAGTCATAAGCCACCTTTTCATAGGCCGGGTCACATTTATAGAAGTGAAACTCTGTCTGTCTGTCTGTGTGTGTGTGTGTATTAGCTATAGACTCTGAAACCGTAAAGCCGATCGGACTCAAACTTTGACAAATTGTTGTACACATTCCAGGGAGTGTTTATGGGTGGTAATTAAAAAAAAAAGTGGGCGGGGTTACGCCCATCTACATATACATAACAATGAAATACGCCCTTACAAGATATATATTAATTTTTCAGCCACTTGCACTTGACCGATTTTTCTGAAACTTTGCACACATATTGAGTTGTCATGACTATCTAATTTCGTGATTAGAAAAGTAGGCAGGGCCACGCCCATAAAAAAAAGTTATAATTTTGAGGTACTTGCACTGGACCCTTTTTTTGAAACTTTGCACACATACAATTGTCATAACTATATAATTTCGTGATTAGAAAAAAAGTTATAATTTTGAGGTACTTGCGTAGGGGCGTAGCAACGCGCGCCGGGCTTGGTAGTATATAGATAAAAATAAAGTGTACGCTGGACTGATCTTTATTTTTCGCAACGGTATTTCTCATCCTGGAATAATAGGCTTTATATATTTTTGAAATTTTGGGTGGGCGTGGCACCTCCCATACAAAGCTTATGGTTTTAATTGTATAACTTGAAAAATTATAAGCTTAAAGTCTCCAAACTTTGTGTAGGCTATGCCATTAGCAATGTACATAATTAGACTTAAAATGCACTTGAAGAAAACAATGGGCGTGGCACCGCCAATACTACTCGAACACATTTTTTAACATATAATGAGAACTGTTATAGCTACAGTCTCGTACGATTACCTCTCATATTGTTCTTCCTATTTGAGCCAAAATTTGTGAGTATCGGAAAAAGGGGTGTGGCACCGCCCAAACAACTAAAAACCATTAACCGGCATATATTGAGAACTGTTATAGCTGTGATTTTAAAATTTTGCACGATTAACTCCTATACCATTCTTTCTATTTGAGGCAAAATTGTGAGTATCGGACAAAGAGGTGTCGCACCGCCCATACAACTCAAAATCATTTTACGGCATATCTTGTGTGTGGACTAAAAACTTTGTACGAAAAACTCTACCACCATTTTCCTTATTGGAGCCAAAAACTGTTAGTATCGGACAGAGGGGTGTGGCACCGCCCATACAACTCAAAACCATTTTACGGCATATCTTGAGAACTGTTATAGCTGTGGTTTTAAAATTTTGCACGATTAACTCTTATATTATTCTTCTTATTTGAGGCAAAAATTGTGATTATCGGACAAAGGGGTGTGGCACTGCCCATACAACTCAAAACAATTTTACGGCATATCTTGAGAACTGTTATAGCTGTGAATTTTAAACTTTGTACGAATAACCCTATTACCATTTCTCTTATTCGAGCCAAAAATTGTGAGTGTCGGACAAACAGGCGTGGCACCGCCCGTACAACTCAAAAACCATTTTACGGCATATCTTGAGAACTGTTACAGCTATGGTCTTACAAATGTATACGATTAACTCTTTTACCATTTCCCTTATTCGAGCCAAAAATTGTGGGGATCGGACAAAGGGATGTGGCACCGCCCACAAAATCATTTTACGGCATATCTTGAGGACTGTCATAGGTGTGGTTTTGAAATTTTGCCCGATTAACTCTATTACCATTTATTTTTTTTGAGCCAAAAATTGTGAGTATCGGACAAAGGGGTTTGGCACCGCCCATACAAAATAAAATCATTTTACGGCATATCTTGAGAACTTTTATAGCTGTGGCTTCAAAATTTTGCACGATTAACTCTTATACCATTATTCCTATTTGAGCCGTAAGTTTTGAGTATCGGAAAAAGGGGTGTGGCACCGCCCATACAACTTACAATCATTTTACGGGATATCTTGAGAACTGTTACAGCTGTGGTTTTAAAATTTTTGTACTATTAACTATTTTAGTACTCTTCTTTTCCGAGCCAAAAAATTATAAGGATCGGAGCAGGGGATGCAGTACCGCCCGTACAACTCAAATACATTTTATGGCATATCTAAAGATCTCAATAGCATCAAAATTTTTTACGATTAACTCTGAGGCCACTTTACTTTTCCGAGCCAAAAACTATAAAAATCGGAGCAGGGGGTGTGGTACTGCCAATACAACTCAAATACATTTTATGGCATATCTTAAGAACTGTTATATCAATAGCCTCAAAATTTTGTATGATTTACTCTTATACCACTTTACTTTTTCGAGCCAAAAATTATATGGGAAATCAAACATATTTTGTATGAAATTTTTGTACGTTGAATTTTTATATCACTTTTTTTTGTGCCAACAATTTTAAGAATCAGAGCAGGAGGCGTGACACTTCCAATACATTTTATTGCATATGTTAAAAACTGTTATATCAATGGTCTAAAATATTGTAGGATTAACTCATACCATATCTCATATTCGGGCAAAAAATTGCAGAGATCGGATCAAGGGGCATAGCATAGCATTGTTGCACAAAACAAACAGCAATTTTTGCCAAAAAGTAAATTCCTATATAGCGCGTGTAAGATGAATATTTAGTGCGCAGTATGAAAAAAAAATGTTAAACATATATCTACGTGTTTCAACTATTTATTGGGGCAGTCCAAATTTCAGGAATTTATTGTTTCAATTCTGTGTTTTTATATACACAGTATGTTTTACTCTAATCCCTATATATATTATAACAAGTAAGAGCGCTATTTTTGTCTGGACCAAATCTTATATACCCTTCACTTTGTGGTGAATATATTTTTTTTTAAGTATATCTGTAGTCTATCTATCTATGTAGTCTCAAGGCTGCAAATATTTAATTCAACAACCATAATTTAAGGCAAATTGATATATATGAATTCGCCTTTAATAAATCTATGTAGTCACAAGGCTAAAAATATTTAATTCAACAACCATAATTTAAGGCGAATTGATATATGGGTCATTTCACGTCAAGTGGACCAACTTTTCAAATCAATGTGTTCCGGGATGAAATTAACACCATAGTTAGTCCTATTAGATAGTAGCTTAAACACAATTTTTCAACAAGATCGGTCAAGTTTGACCTTTTGGCCAACCAGGTGTTTTTTCTCCTCCATGTAACTTATTAACTATTGCTCTTAACAAAATTTGTACAAAGTAGTTTAGATAGCTATTGTTTCAATCTTTTCAAAAAAATTTTTTTAAAAAAATAAACAAAATTTTAATACATTTTTTTGCAAACATAACTTGAAGGCATAACTTGAAAACTGTTATAGCTATGGTCTCAAAATTTTGCACGATGAACGCTCATATCATTTTCTTACTCAAGCAAAAAATTGTAACAATCAGATAAGGGAGTCAAAGGTCAAATTGTATGGCACCGCCTATAAAACTTAAATATATTTTGTGGCATATCTTGAAAGCTGTTATAGCTATGGTGTCAGAATTTTGCACGATTAACCCTCATATCATTTTTTGTAATCAAGCTTAAAATTGTGTGGCACCGCCCATTAGGGTTGAGAAACGGGAATTCCCGGGAACGTACGTCCTACTATTCCCGGAAAATTTTACCTAAATTCCCTGGAAAACGGGAATTTAAAAATATCCAGTATATGTATTTGGAAATATAGTACATATCTAATTAAACTAACTCACTTGGAAACTACAAATTAAAAATACTTGAAAAAAAGATGAAAGATTTTAAACATTATTACCGCTTCTGGATTATTAAGTGTTTACAACGAATTTTTTCTGAAATAATTTTTTAATATAAGTGAATAAATTGTATTATTAAATATTTTGTGATAAATGCTTATAGTTTTTAAAAGTAAATGCATAAAAACCCTTTATTTGAAAAATATTACACAATATAAAAAAAATTTTAAATATTAGATTTTATTTAAAAAAAAATTAGGGTTTTGCTTGTTTCCGGACAAGTTTTCGAACTATTCACACAAGTATTTGCTTTATAAATATCAAACTATATCTCCTAAAGAAAAAAACTTTGCGCTATATTGTTTCACAGAAAATATTTATTTAGTTATAAAGTAATAATAAATAGTAAAAAACTTAACCAAGATAATATTATTTATAAAGTTAAACAGAAATATTGAATATTGCATCCATTTTCATGGGAACAAAATTATTCACACATTTGGTGTTGCTAAGGAAAACTTTAAGATTTATATCTGGTTGACAAGTTTTTTCGTATTAAAACTTTATTATATCTATTTGGCATTGAGTTAAAAAGCTTTTTAGTCACTTCACAAAAAATTAGAAATGCGTTTTGGGGAAAAAATGTGCAAATCTATATTTAAGTATTTTATATTAATGTTTTAATAGACTGCAGTGAATGAAAACAAACGAAACGATTGACGAAACAATCTTTCAAAGTCACAAACTTTTTAATTTTCTTGAAAATGTTCTCGTTATTTAAATGTTTTTGATTGATACTTTCCAATATGTGCTGTTTTACGGCGTCTCCTGCGCGATTGTTGTTGCTCCAACTGTCAACCAGCTCAGCACGA
>NDXZ01021023.1:0-13710 GCA_003055125.1 Paykullia maculata
ATATACAATTAAAAGGTGGTTCAATTATGTATCCTGAATGGTCAGAAAGACGTCTCAGATTATTAGGCGTAATTCGCTGAAACATGATTTCAACGTGAGATTTGACACGCAAATAGCACCCCTATTACCAATCTAGGACCCGAGAGTTAGCAAAACGATTTTGTAAATTTTCCACCAAAAAAAAAACCGATAAAATAAATAAAAAAATCAACGATATCGCCCCCTCGTGGCCGTAAAAACTAAAAATAAATGCCAAAAAAATTTTTTGACCCAAAAAACTTCAACATACACGTTTGGCTAGAGTAAATACAATTTTTTGTTCTAAACTTGAATGTTTTTGAAAAATCCACAGGGTAGAAATTTATTTTTGACCTATGATTTCCTTTGAAAAGTTTCTTGAAATGACCAGTAGAACAAGAATCGCGTTGTGCCTTGACCCACCAAAAATCGAACTACCCTAATGTGTATGTACACAGAGGGAAAAAAGACGTTCTAAAATTATGCACGGCTGGTGTTAAATTGTGAACGAAGCGTTTTCACTTTTTCGAGAGTATCCGTTCACAAATCTAAAACCAAATGTTGTCAAATCGAGAACGAAAATCTCAAAATACCAGACGTTGTTAAATTGTGAACGACCTGTTTATCAATCAAGAACGTTCGTTATCGAAATAAGAACGAAGCGTTGTTAAAACAAGAACGGCTGTTGTTAAAATAAGAACCAGGTGCTCTTAGAAAAATCAAGAAAAAACGTGCTTAGCTCACTTTTGACAACGGATGGTGTCAATTTCGATGTTTTTTAAACGGTTTTTTCCTCTCTGTATGCTTTTTTGATCTTTATTCCACTTAGTTTTTTTTTTCTTGTAAGTGAAGAACATGACAATCTTGAATTTATTTATAACGGCCAAGCTACAATATATTATTCAATTTAATTTATTTAAAACAAAAACAACAAAGAAAAATGGGGAGCGTAGCTAAGCGCCACCAGATGCATCCATAGGTTGCATTCCACAGGATAGTAGAACACTCCATAGTTATATAAGGGTAGCTGCAAATCAAATAAGCAGTCGCAGACAGCTCAGCGGTCACGAAAGGAGGGTCTCAGAGGAGCTACGGACTATGACGTATACCCATTAAAATTCTGAGTGCAAGTGATAATCAAGGTAAAGTGGCGAGCCGTTGGCGCCATTGAATAACTAATAACCAGTAGTTATATACGCCTGCCTAAAGGTTTCGCTGACAGCCCCTGCACCAGGATCAGGTGCGCTAGCCTTATCAGCTGCCCATCTTAAACTTAACCGATTAGCTTCTTATAAGAGTTGCAGCAATATTTATAACAAATACATACATACATCTATTTGCGGACACCTTTAGAGTATGAGCTAATAAATAGAACACTAGAATACAAAATGTGTAGCTTAATTAAAGTCAACTCTGCAAAAACAGTTATTGTTATTTTGTCATTAGGGTCATCAATGGAGTCTGTTGCTTTACACAAATGGTCCTGCTAATATAAGGATGCCAACTCTATAAGGTCGAAAAACGATATTTGTTCTTTATTAAATCAAAGAAAACTTTGGTTAGCTATATCCCTTCATCCATATATTGAGCCCGTACCCACATTGTCCTTTTTCAATAAAAATATGTTAAGGTGTAACAATTTTCTAAACTTTCACTTTACATTTAGTTTAATGTAAACAATGTCAGCTTCAATGTAATTTTAAAAAGCATATTTTAAAAATCCAAACTCTGTAATAGTTCCACATACATACATACACATATTGCTTATAGGACAAAATAATAATTTATTTATTACACAATCCTCTGGAGACCATAAAATCAACGATGAATGAATGATTTGCTTTTAAAGATTCCCAATTTTATATTTTAAACATTTGTGTTGTTACAAGCTAATTCTCTGCCACATAAAGGACAACAAAATCAATTGAGAATAAAACATATTCAAAGCTTTTACAGAAAATAACAGCATTGAAAAGATTTGTTAAATAAATAAAATTTTAGATGTGGATGTGTGTGTGCGTATGTGTGTAAAAATAAAAAAGATCAACTGAATACATCTGCGTTTGTTTGCCAATATTTGATGTTTTTTTTTTCTAATTCAAATAATAATTGATTTTGCCTTACTGATTTATGCAAATGAATTGGAATGTTTCAAAGCAGCAGCCTTCAGATTTTATTTTCTTTGAATTTATATTTTTATCAAAAGTTTTACAAAACAAAAAAGTTAGATAGCTTCGCCTAGTAAAAAAGAGCAAAATAAAATCAATTTTCTTTTAATCTAAAAATAAATCATTAATATGTACGTATGTATATGTGTGTATGTATGTAAATTTCTTATTTATGTGAATTTATTTCATTGTCAAGTATATATTATGTTTAACATTCATTTTAGTAGAAAAGCTTTACAAATTCCTTAACAAATATATATTAAGAATAGGTTTGTGTGTGGGAAATTTTCGGAGAATACAGTACAAAAACAGTTGTGTCGTCACTAAATCCTCTTTTACTGTTTAAAAAATGTCACAATAATTCTTTGCTTTTAATGCTTATGGATGCGAAAACATAATGGGTATGCGTGTGTGTGTGTATTTGTGTCTGCCATCAAGCATGCGACAGAGATTCTAATACCTTTATCAGGCTTAACTCTATTATTGTAATGTGTTCGCGTGCTGTTATTATCCTTGATCATCCTGTTTGAGCTTTTTGTGTGAAATTTCATGGCTTGTTTTTTATGTTGTTTATTGTGTTTATTATTCGTTATGTTAATTACATATTTAATGTATAATAACACATAGAATTATGTTTTATGTATGTATATATTTTGTACATAAAATAATCTAATTTACAGTAATGGTCATAATACTAGTGTAAAGAATAAGACCGATAATGGATAAAAGGATATTTTTTTAAAACTTATGCATATAACTTAAACAGTGTTTGTTCATAAAGGTGCAAAGTAGTCGTAATCGTTTGTAGGGTTTTTATTACCATTTTTAATAATAAAATCTAAGCCAAATTAAAAATAACACAATTAAACAGAGCTGATAAAAGAAGGAATTTTCTTCCATAACTTATGATCACCATTATTATTGCGTTTTTCTTGACTCACTCTGCGGGTTTATCATTAATGCTGGAATTTATTTTAACCAGAACTTCTAAGTTTATTAAGTGTCATTACTACGATAAACCAGACTGTCTACTAATTTTTTCCTTCTTATCTTTATACCACTTTAATATACAAACATTTTATTGCTGATTACGAATTGTAATTAAAAAGATAGGCAAAATATTACAAACAATGTAAAAGTTTTCTTTTGTTCGCATTATTGCATTGTGTTTAAGATGTTTTCAATTGAATACTTTTATGATAAATAAAAAATAATTTTTTATGAGAAAAGCAGAGTTCATTATAAAGTTATTACGATTAAATTTAGAATAAAATTAATTGTTTTCCTTGTCTATTATGAAAATATCAGTAATAAAATTATAATGAAATTTCGCAATTTTCAGTTAATGGTTTTATTTTTACTTTTTATAAAAAAACCCAGTTTGTTTTAGTATTTGAGGCGGAAAATGTCCTTTCCAATCTTTTCCCATATAAGCTTGAGGTTAGTTAAAGGCCGAGCCTTTTTTGCGGCGATAAATCAACTTGGCTTTTCTTCACACTTTCACGGTCGACCTGGCGTTTCTTGGAGAAACGAGTGTTGACTGATTACACAGTACGACAAAATTTGTAAAAAGTCGAAATTATTGGACGACTGTATTATTTGCAAAAGCTATAAGCTGCGCTGAACATGGATCTGACCTTCTTTATCACATCACGTTTTCGTGATATTATAACGTTAAGTTTAAAGGAAACGGTGTTTTCGCCATATTCGTGACGTTATAACAGTGCGAGTTCAGAATTTTTTTATATAATTTGTATGTCGTCTAGAAGTCCTTCAAAATAGAGGTCAGTTTCTGTGCAGCTCAAACCTATAGAAAAGTAAACATTGGTCGCTGGGTTAAATTTTTTAGACTGTGTTATTTACCAAACTGTTCGTTTCTAATTAGGCCTTAAATAAATCAAGACACTTAAGTTAAATTAAAAAAATTTTATTATAAAACACCATATGAAACATATTTTGTTTTAAAAAGAGGAAATAATTTTGAATACTCTACAACAACACAATTAGTTGGGGCATTTTAAGTATGTGCTGATATTTGTAATGTTCTAAGCTGACTTTAAAATACACAACCGAGTTTTACGGCGATACATTTAATATTATTCTGGCCATAGCTGATTACAAAATAGGTCCACTCCCTGAAATCACCTTAAAGAGGTTTAAAGAGGTACCCAAACATAAAAGATGTTACGTACATGTTACATCTGCATAGCCATATTTGATTTTAATAAAAATATAAAAAAAAAACTTTGTTTCACTGAAAATATTTCTAAATAATAAATAGTTTACCAATTATTCATTCCCATTGATATATGGCCCTATGCTCCTTGCAGGAGTAAAAGGAACAAATAAATATATAAATTTTACAAATGCAATCCTTATAAAATCAAAATAATGTAAATTGAATATATGTATATGGTACCGTTAATTACTTAAACATATTTGTGGTTCAACAGTTATTTAAGAGCAAGAAACAAATAAGTTTTTAAATCAATGCAAAACAATAACTGTTATTGTTTTTATAGTTCCCAAAAATCACTGTCATTAGTTTATTTTATTTACAGCTCTTTGTTTACCATTAGTTAAGCCACCGAAAGCCATTGGTTGTCAATTACTTAAGCAAAGATATGCTATGCACCAATTCTGGATTTCGATAATTTTATTTACTATTAGTTAGCCAACTGCTAATGTTTTGAAGGTTATATGTATTTTTACAAAAACAGGAAAGACTTCGTGTTACCTTAAAATTTAGTATAGCAATGTTTTAATATTAAAATTTGATAATTTGTTAGGGTTACCATTCTTTATCCATATTTAGGTTTTTAGATAAACAATGCACTTTGATTATGAAGTGATAGGTAAACATTGGTTACAATTTAAGTCTACAAATAGTATTCTAATGACTGTAATTTTCGCCTTAAGTGATTAAGTATAATAAAGCAATACCCCACAATATCATACAGTACAATTCTATAATTTTTGCCAATAGCAACAGAGATATATAATATACATACATATGTATATAATACACCATTTTTTGAGCCAATACTTTTCAATATACTATTCCATGTACGTATTTATTATCCACCTATAATATTGCAAATTTCTTATTTGTTTTGCACAATATTTTTACGTAATTTTAAACCTTGTCAGCAGGCAATTATGTGCCATATTTTTTTTAAAACTATTAGATTTAAGCTTGTTTGTAACTGTAGTTCACCATTTTTGTTTTCTTTATTTAGTGGAGCTGTTCTTTTTTTCATTCTGCAGTTCTTTTTCATTACAATCAAAATTTCATTATTAAATATGTAAGCAATTTTTCATGAACACGACACACCTGCAAAGATGAACAGAAAAAATAAAGAAAGGAAATCCACTTAAAAACTGCTGGTAATAAATTGTAAATTGTATTCGTTGTTATTGTTGTTGGTATTGTTATTACATTTTTTTTTGTGACATTAAAAAAGTTGCTGTAAATTTAATGTAATTTATCTTGGTACTTTAAAAGCCTTCTTATTTTTGTTTCGACAATATAGTCATCATAATACATATTTGAATATGTGAACGTGTATATAAGTGTCAGGCTTATGGTGTGAGTTTATATGTGTGTATAAGTAAGAGAATAATTGAAAAAGTTATTTTACACATACCAAAAAAGAAAATTGCTGGTGGAAAAAGTTTGAAAAAAATGGAAACATGAGGTGTATCGTATTAAAAGTTGAAATGTGTTAAATTAGAGAAATGTGATTTCCTTTGTTTCTAAGAAACTTTTAAAATTGCTTCCATATCCATATACACATATACATATATCTAGTGTGTGGCTATACTTATATGTGATTGTTTATCTTTACAAAGAAGTGTATGTGTAGGCAGTGTTCTCAGTATTGGAGATTTGTCCCCAAATAGGGGATTTTTCTTTGTGATTAAGGATTTTCATAGGGAAACCCGCTTTTATCGCTGGGGATTTTTGGGGTAAATATTTTGTTATAAATTGATACATAATTGTTTTATTCTTGTATGTTTTAAATGTTTTTCTGTATGTATATATGTATTACATACATATTTATAACTCAAAGTACAAATAAATAATATAATAAATAAATGTATACATAGTTTTGCTTTTTAAGAAACTTTGAGGATTTTTTGGGATAAAAAAATAGCTGTTTTGGGGATTTTTGGGGAACACAAATTGAGAGTTGGGGTTAAGGTCTAAAAAAACTGGGAACTCTTTTGGCTGTGAAATTTTCGTTAATTTGAGTGAATACTAAAGCCCTTCAAACGACAACCACATACACACACACACAAATAAAGTTAAAAATTACAATATTTGCCACATCAAGGTAAAAGTTTCTCCCTCTCTTTTTTTCTTTAATAGATTTAACATATTTATAAATGAATGCTCTTCATGCTCATGCTGTTGCTGCTGGTGCTGGTGCTGGTGTTGTCGCTACTGGTTTTGCTGACGACCCCCCTTTTTGTTTTTTGTTTTCAACAAAGTCACAACCATTAAAAATGTATCAACTTTAAGTGGTTTAAGCTCTTAAAGATTTAGCGAAACGATGGAAAAAAAGTTCCCTAAAAAATATTTTGACTTTATCTAATTCCATACAAAGAGAAAAACATCGCTTTTTTATTGTAATCCTTAAGAACAGCAGAGGAATAAATTTATTTGGTTATGGCATTTGTCACATTATAAGATGTCACTATTTGTTTTGTTAATCGCGAAATTATTGTGAACTTTAAATCCTTTGATAATACCGAATCATAAAAATCATGAATAATTTATTTACATACATATATTAAAAAAAATATGTATGAAGGTACTACATGCGGAATAAATAAAAGTCGTGACATATACATTTAAATACCACAAACTCGACCAAATCTATAAATAAATCCGCATGGCGAATATGTTGAGTTTTAAATAAAAACCATTGCGAAAGGGTGAATGTTTAATATTTTATATATTTATTCTTCTTTTGTACTATAAAGAACATATTTTTAACATTTTTAGTCAAAGCTTTAAAAAAATTCAAATAATATGTTTACGGTCTTATTTATAAACGACGGACATATAAATTTATAAACGATTTATGAAACGAGTTTTTTATACAAAATTTGTTTTATAAACCTTTGATGAATTTATAAATTACTTATGAATAATAAGATTAGTTTTTATTTGCTAATGTTTTACATTTTTTGGAGGACTTAAAGCTTTATTTAATAAGTTTTAATAACTATATATATGATTTAAGAAAGTATTAAGCAATTTTTTGAACTCGTTCTTAATTTCTTTTTGTCTTTCCCTTAAAATATTTGTTTTGAATAGTAGAGGAAATAAATCTTAAAGCACAGCTAATAATTTTTAATTGAATTTTTTTAAATTCTCAACTTTTAAACAACATAAATACATATCAAAAAAAATTGACAAAAATGTTTATATTCAAGGCTATTTTGATGGTAGAAAAATAAAATGGTTTTTTAATAGCGTTGGGTTACACTTTTATTGATATAACTGAGTTTCGACAAACGTAGTTGTTAAATATATTTTCTTCTAATAACCCTAAATATAAAGGGCTTTTGAAAGTTTTTTTTAAAGATCTAGTTATTAAATCACTGTTGAGGAATTAAAATCATTTACATAAATTGGTTATGGTGTCCTATAAAAAAAAATTTACTGAAAGAAACTTTTTTATATAAAATATTCGTGTTCTTTCATTTTCCTTAGTTTAAATTCACCAATAAATGATGTAATATGAAGAGAATTTTTCAAGGCCTATCAAAAGTGATAAAAATTCGTGAAGGGTATATACAAATTTATTTCTCTAAATGACTGTGTCTCATACCCATATTGTGCTTAGATATTCAAAAATGCTTTTAAGTAGTTAAAAAAATATGTTGTGGCCAAAGAAATAAAATATTAAAATTAAAATGTAATGGTAAAAATAAATATTTGGTTTGACCACCTATTCGTGTTAAAAGGATTTAGTTGGGGACATTTATGATCAAGTTTTAAATATCATATTAATTTGAATTTTTTTTGCTTTTCTTTTTTTTACTAACTATTTTTATTCATAGTTGCATCTTCAACGAAAATAAAACTTTCCAAATGATTTTGAAATTTGGCGAATTTAATAAGAATCATAACACATATTGAGCGTCATTCAAATGTTGTGTGCAAAAAGTTAAGAATTAATTCACTTTGTTATTCCTACAGTATTTTTGCTTAAAAACACTTTAATAATAATAGTGTTGTAGGGCATGTCAAAATTCTTTTTGACCACTATTTCTTTTTACCAACTTTGACTTAATTTATTTACAAAATCTATTACCACCTTATTTTTTTTTGAAATAAAATACTTGAACAAATTCAATAAATCAAAAGATGTTTAAGTAAAAACAAAGTTCGGCGAATAGATTTAAATTTATAACAAACATTAGAGAAAAAGTTTGAATAAATATTAAATAGATTTAAAGTGGAAATACAAGAAAAGAAAGGTAAAATGAATAACAAAATAATTTTGGACAAACCTAAGGCAAAACGTGTTACAGGAAAGTTGTAAAAAAATTCAATTAGATCTGGTGTTTTATTGTTTTTTTTTATGTTACCAACTCCCTTATAGGAATCTTGCATTTAATTATACAAAAACAATAACATTTTAGAGATTGTTCAATGAAAGTTATCTGTTTGTGTGTATAAGGGTCAGAAAATATTTTATCCCCATCGAAAACGGTCTTGCAGTTCGTTTTTGACTTATTATTCATGATATTAAATGTTTGAATTTTTAATGAAAATAAATTTTATACATCGCATTCAAAAGTCGCCACTATTCAAATAAATTTATTTCCTTTACACGCTTTTAAATGTCTCACATTTAAAATAGCAAATATATTCTACTTGTGCCTTCTATTTGATTGCTATTCGCCTCTGTTTTTTAAATTACTTTATTTGTTTGTTATTAATTTTAGCATTTAATTAATATGCGCATAATTGTGGTTCCCATTATAAACATAATTATTCATAGAACAATAAATCTATTGTTTTCAAGGGGAAAAAAAATGCTTTAAATTTTCTCTAACCAACCGTCCTTTTCAAAAATTCTTCATGCAAGACTAACCAACATTTATTTATTTATGTTTACTCAAATGCCAAAAACGTGAGATGTATGTGTTTGTCTGTACTTGCTTCATATATGAAATTGTATAGAATGTTCTATGCGAAATAGAATGTACATATGTATGTGTGTACGTATATCAGTGTTACCAGTGATTACTAAAACGTTTTTGATAATGAAGAACAATATGCTTGTCTACTACTACAAAAAGAGAATTTATACAAATGTACGAGTAGAGTGCTAAAAGACTTCACCAAAGATAACAAAAGTTTAACCGGCGGACTAAAAGTTTACGTAAAATATTTTTTATTTCATTAATGAATTTTATTTTGGCTTAAAGTTGATGAAATCGTAGCTGGTTTCAAAAATGCATTCCATTTGGCTGGGATCATATGGGAAACTGAAACAACATTCTCAACATATCACACTTTCAAAATAAAATGTAAGAACTTTAAGCCAAAATAAAATTCATTAATAAAATTTATAATAAACAAGTTCAGTAAATATTAAAAATATGACAAATATTTTTCATTTCTTCATGTATATTTTCGTATATAGCACATGTATACGGTAGACTGAAAAAAACATCATATTTGGTAAATTTGACCCAAAGGCAACAGAAATGTGCAGCACTTGAGAGGCATAATTAAGTCAACGTGTCCATAGCAAAGCATATGGGTTAATAAGCAGTTTATTGATCAGTTTAAATTTCCATAATTAATTTTCCTAGTTGATGTTTGTCTAATATAACGGACTAAAATGGAAAAATGCCTATTGTGCAACTTACCATATACCCAATGAAATATATGTTTACAAGCGTATCGTAAGCCACTGCAGTGACTGTGCGTCCTACTGATCTGATTTATAAACCGATATAATATAACTCTGTTGATAACGCCTTGATAGTTTGAATATGTATGAAACATACAAAAAGAACATTTCAATGGAGGGTAAATAATTAAATTTTTTTCGTTAATTTAAGAATAATATAAATTTAACTTCTGGTAACACATTAATATAACCTCATAACTTTGTGTTTGTATTTTACACGTTTTACTCTCATAAAACATTTAACAAGTGTAACAAACCACATCAAATATTTGATTGTTTTAACATCTTCATAGAAACCGTTTCGAGCAGTTATTAAAGTAACAGTATTAAATGCCAGCATACGAGTTGTTAACAAAAATAGCACATTTTTTATATCCTTTACTTTAAGTAACATAAAAATTATAATATTTGGTTTTATAATATCTATTTAAAAACTTATAGAGTATATGCAAAAGGATTTAAGAATATCCATCGGTGTATGTCTTTGTACACACATTTAAAGAAGTACTTATTTACAAGACATATATCAAAAAAAATTTTTATTGCAAATTAGCCTAAAAACCCTAAAGCCCCTGTTATTAATAATAAAATTTTCCCAGCTTCCAGATATACCGCAATAATGTGTTACGTATGTTTATGTCTTAGCAATACTTTAAAATTCCGCTCATGTCGGTCATTGATTGACAAAATTTGTTTATTTTAAAGTATATTTTTACATGCTGTATTTTAATATCGTTTTATTATTGAGAATTTGCCATTAAAAATCATAAGTTGATAAAATTTGTTCATCAAAAAAAAAGGATTTCTTTTAAAAGAAAACTTATTACATCAATCTTAATAATGGTACTCAATACGTTTGTGTGAGCGCAAACTATACTCATTACAACAACAAACTTATTTGTTGTCGTTGTCATTTAGCAATTACCAACTAATTGGCGAAGATTATTAGGAATTTAACAATGTCGAATATCGCCCAATGACTTATTTAAGTCACTATTAAAAATTAAAGAAAATTGTTTAATTGTTTTCTCTATTAGATATTTGAAACAGCCCTATATTTATTAATTACTTGGCCCCAAAAAAATGTTACTGCATTTCATAAAGACCAAAGGCTGTAAAATTTGAAATAATTTTCAAAAAATTTATGTTAGAAAAATTGTGAAATTTTAGACGTAGAAAAATGTTCTCACTTTTGTGTCACTAAAATGTGCATGTTACAAAATTCAATACATACATACATACGTATATTCTATTGTTCTGTATTGTCAAAGAGTTACACATACATACATGCATTACACCGTACTTGGGAGTGTATGTTGATTTATGTAATGTGGCTTTGACACAACATGATCATGTCCTACGGTTAAATGAAATACAACTTTGGTTTGAAGTGCATATTAAATTGAACTTTGGTGAATTCATTGTTTTATTTTAGTAAAACTTAATTTGATATACAATTTTGTTACCCAACTTATAATTATTGTAAACGTGAAAATATTAATTAAAAAAAAAATAAAAATTTTTTTAATAGGTTGTAACGAAAGTTGTGAAAAATACACATTTAAAATAACTAAATTCAAAAATCAAATTAATTTTAAATTTTTTAATTTTTCTATATCAAATTCGATATATAAAATATATATTAAAAGTACTTAAATATAAAATACAAAACAAGTATTTACAAAATAAATAAAAAATAGTTTTGTTGATATTATTACTAGCATTTGCTCAAAAAAACCTACAAAAAATTAATTCTATTGCTTTTAATAAAAAAGATTTTTTACAAAACACTTATTTTTGAATGTGTCAAATAAAATATAAAATACATTTCAAAGAAAATATTTTAAAATAAAAATACAAATTTGTTATATAATATTTTATAATATAATATATTTTATAATATTTTGTTTTTGCATTTTAAATAAATGTATTTCAAATAGTTCACAACTCTGGCTGTAACACCTAACATACATAAGGCATGTTGTACTGTTAGCTTATATATCGTCACCAGTAATGCAAATATCCCTTAAAAAGCTCACAAAAATTTTTTTTAAATAACCAAAAAATAAAAAAATTAAGTGACATAATGCAGTAAAATAATTGAAAACATATGAAATTATACTTTTTAAAAGAAATTGAAAAATAAATTTTATAAAAAATTCTGTGTCTTCACTTTTTCTGTGTCTTAATTTAAAGGTAGCAGAATGTCTGGGTAACAATTTGTACAGAAATCCTTTTGTATGCCAAAAGAGTTCATTAAGCTGCTACATTTTTAGGTGCCAAATACCCTTTCCAAAAGAAAGGGGAAGATCTCTTCTCCACGAAATGAAAAAAATTTTTGCCATAATATATAAAAATGTTAATATTTTCTGCAAATTTATTTAACCAAAATTTTACAAATCATACTTTAAAATATAACTATGCCAAGAAATATCACTGTAAAAAAATTATTAGTCTACAAAACAACTAATTTGCTGTTTGCTGGTGGTCTGAGTATCCCCCGTGGTAAGGTTGCAAACATCTTTTAATTGTTTAAATAACCTCTCTCGAATTCTCGAAGATACAGAACGTTTACAGAAAAGTATTAGATGATAAATATATATGGCTTGTAACATTAACATTTAATACATTTCATATTGGATAAACTGGAAAATAGCAAGTATTTACTTATAAAGTCATGCAAGATTCAAAACAATAAGACGCTGTAACTAACACGCAAATCCAAAAATAATAACACAGTAAAACTATAATTAAAAGAAACATTTTAAAATTTTAAAAACACATATTTTAATTTAAGCAATCGCTGGTGTTAAAAATAGAATCAAAAGAAAAAAAGAATAATTGTAAACAAAAAAGTTTTTGGATTAAGCTTAAAGAAGGGGAAGGTTACCCAATAGCAACTTCCTAACAATTTATCAAAAGGTAACAACGGATCTGTAAAAAAAGGCTTTGACTACATTTATTACCTTGGATTAGTGTTGTCAAAGCGACAAAGGTTTATTCTCACTAGAAAACATTCATGTTAACCCTGGAAAAAGTAGAAAAGGAATGCAAAGTTAATTCAATTTATTATTTACAAAGGTCAGACAGAAGCATCCATAGAGAAAAAGCAAAAAAGAATGAAAAAACTTTCTACAACCTTTTTAAACAAATACTACTGAAAAGTTTCAAAAAAGACCTTAAAATAGATTTATGTTGGTAGGGAATAACAAACATTAAAGGTTTTGTGTTAATAAAAGCTTGAATAATAATTTAAAGTAAAAAAAATTGTTTAACTGTAAATTTTACTAAATGGGTTTAAAAAAGAACAGACAATAAGAGTAAGAACTAATGCGTTCAAAAGGTGTCAGCAGAATAAGAAAGTTTTTTTTAATATATATTTAATACGATGATATCTTTACATAAGTAAATAATATGCTTTGCTTTTATATACAGATGTCTTAAGGGATGTGAATTGGAAATACTTGAAGTTTTAAAGAAATGTATGCAAATTTATGTAGAGTTAAGAGGAAACATATTAAATCTACTACAACAATACTGACAGTTATTATACCCTTCACACACACACATGTGTTAAGGGT